>BMAW01104572.1:1381916-1480134 GCA_019974015.1 Nephila pilipes
CTATTAATTCTGTCCGCTAGCTATTCTGGGCTGTTAGCATTAAAATACTATAGAATTAAATCCCAAAAAGTCATTTATAGATTCACCAATAAAATTTCAAGCAGTCGCCACTTTCATAATCAGTTGATTCTGATTTGGATTTTGGGACATTTGAAAATGTTTTGGCGTGAACAGGCGGATTATTGCGCAAAATCGGTAACAGAGTCCTATGTATATATAGACTAGATAACCCCAGAAGGCATCAATAACAATACTTTCAATGACAGAATGAAAAGAAGCAATGAAAAATTTTATTCAAGCAAACATTTTGAAATTTTAGGGAACATCTCAACTATGGACATAATATCCAATTTAACAAAAAACAGAAGGGAGGAAATACTAAGTACTCGAATCATTAGCAAAATGATCATAACTCCCGGGCTTTTGCTCAAATTCGATTTAAATTATAATACACAAAGTAGCATCTATACTGTACCAACAATTAGCAACATATTCTTTTGACTTGTAATAAACACGCATCCCATAGAATTCATATCTGGAATATACTCAAGATAGACCCACAGCACAATATCACTTTCAAAGAATTTTTGGTGTGAACAGTAGCTAATAAACAAACATTCAGAATATTCTTACAGAAGATGAAATATTTTGATATCTACTGAATTAAAAGAATATTTTAAAAGGGGATAACAACCTTTCTTGTTGTATATCCCTTAAAATAAATATATATATTTGTCTTGTGAGTTGCTACGAGAGTTTCTTGAGAGCGAAAAGAATATTTTAAAAGGGGATAACAACCTTTGTTGTTGTATATTCCTTAAAATAAATATATATATTTGTCTTGTGAGTTACTACGAGAGTTTCTTGAGAGCGAAAAGCTCCAGAATGTTAAAAAAATGATCCATAATTATGTAACCCAAAAATTTTTATTTACAAAGAATAAATTATGGAACAAAAATAATGAAAACAAAGAAATAAAAGCAGAAATATTAATCAAAGAGATATGTACATTTTGTGTAATTTTAATATAAATTTATTTTCATAACATGACTGGAAAATTACAACTAGACGCACTTATAATTTTTTTTATTTATGTCATTTATGGGATAAAAATCTAAAATAAAAACTTCCTGCCAAAACAATTACATGTACATTGATAGTGAATGGACTTTCAGTTAAGGCTTCAGTCTACCAGCCATTTTGATTTCGAGAATGTAATGTTACCCTATAGAAATTTTACTACAGTTCTCATATCTATATTATTTCATCTATTTGATCGCAAAAATATGCATCCAAAAGAGCAAAAAATACTAAAGGTTCCAATGGAATTATATTTTCCCTCCGATTTTTCGAAATTTTTTATCGATAATTTAAAGACTCATTGAGGGCTTTCTGGATTTAAAAATATTCTAAAATATTTTAAAAATTCCTTCAGAGAATGTAATTTCACTGAAACCTTTGTTTATTACTTTTTGCTCTTTAAGATGCATATTTTTTAAAATCAAATAGATAGTATAAATTTGGAGGCAATAGTAAAAATTCCAAAGAATTAAATTACATTCACCAAATCAAAATGGCCGGTAGAGGGCAGCTTTAACTGTTTGGAGTACATTTAGGTACACTTGAATTGCAACTCTGAATTCATCCCCTAAAATTTCAGGTATTGTGTGTAATATATCATACAAAAAATTTCTCACAAATTGTGTGTGTATAGCATAATTTCAAATTCGGCTCAAAGCACAAAGAAAACTATACATTTTCATGTGGTTATTTAACATTCATTTTCTGAACAGTAAAAAGGCATTAAAATACAACGGAATCAAATTCTATTGATTCGTTTTGGATAGTATAAAATATATTTATTTAAAGTTTTTGATTTTAAAGTAGTCAAAAATTTTTAAAGCCATATAACGCTATAGTATTTAAAAGAGACCATTTATCCCATCGCATTAAAGAAATCACCTCAAAAACGAAACTTTTAAATAAAAACGCACAGTCAAAGGAGAGATTTCAGTTCAAAAGTTTACTTACGTCACAAAGGTCAAAATGCTGAAATATGCATAGTTTTTTCTCGAGAAAACTCTGCTGAGAATTTCTTAGAGCATTTCAGGTGGGTGAGGTTTATTTTTTTTTCTTATCTTATCTCCAACGATTGCGGGAGAAAACTCATTCTAAACATGTTATCTGAAACGGATGCTTTCAATTGTTTCAGATATTTTTTTAAGCATGAAAAAAATAGAATGATTATAAAAGGAGATTAACTATAAAAGTATAAGTGTGCATTTCTGAACTGTGGGACAGGAATATCTCTATCTTTTCCCAAAGCCATCATGAAGGGGATTCTTCTAGCCTTAGTGGTAGTGTCAGCCTTAGTGAGTATTTAAATGTAAATAGTACTCATTTTAAGATAATATAAGTAACATTTCTGGTTAATGATATATATTTAAACACTACAACATTAAAACGCGTAATATTTCGAAGTATTGTAACTATGAACTTGGCTTCTGTTCTAGAAGAAAAAATTAAAAGGAAGTTGGATCTAGCAAATAATCCTAAAAACATTATTAAAATTTGGCGTTAATTAATAAATTAACGCAGAACATTTACATTCGATTTATTGAAACTTCATCTATCTTCAAAGGAACAACGCCTAATTATTTGCCTTTTTCATTATCAAACAAACCATTTTTACATTATGAATAGTTGTGTACAGTCTCATGTCATTCGGTATATTATTTATCATTACAAAACTATAAAAATACCATATTTTTATTTGTGAATATCTCTTAAATTTACGAAAAATTAAAAGAGTTTTCTCTATCTTAATGATGTAACATAGTACAAGGACAGGTTGAGAAATAAAAAAACGTACTGTTGCAGAATTTCTGTTCTATTAAATAGCTAATGCAAATGTATTAACTATAATTGCACTTTTAAAATTTGTGATAATATATATTTGAAAATGTTCGTAATCTTAAAGATTTTTATAAAGGTATAAATTAATTTTAAAACTTATGTTTTTTCCAAAGTAAGTAGTATTTGTGTTAATGAAACTGGGATGATAATATACATTTTAACCACACATAATCATAAGTATAAAATATATATCATAGGAGATTTCAAATTATAATTAATAGAAACTTTATTCTTATACAAGAGTTTTTCCATCAAAGTTAGAATTTATACGTACGTACTGTCAAAGTGGACGTAGGATCTACACTTTTGTACTAATTCATGAAATAGGTTAATAATTAAGAATAAGTACATTATCGTACATTATCGTACATTAAAATGTTTTAATTTTAAAAGTCAGAAGTTTTTGCTTCTCATAATATTTGTTATAATTTTTGCAGCAATTGGCAACAGCGGAACAAACGAGAAGATGCAAGTCAGCAGATGAGTGCAAAGAAGGGGAATGTTGTGTTAATTACGTCATTGTGTCTTTTTTCGGAGGACATTGCAAGAAACTTCGAGAAGAAGGTGATAATTAGGTTTTGTTTTTATATCTAACAAACTTTAGGCAGAATGAATGGAACACTGATAGAATATGAAATAACATCTTTATTGTAATTTAAGTTTTCTTTTAATGTTATGTAAATTTTTTTAAAAAAAATTAATATAAAAATATTAATTTCCTAATCAACAAATATAGACATTGACAAACATTTCTTTTGCTATGTACATCATTAAACATTTCCTAATCTAGTTTCCTAGAATGCATCGGTAGTAAAAGTTATTTTTCTAATAAGTAAAATGTGAAGGGGTTATAATATAAATCTATTTGAAATAAAATACGGCCGTTTGTTTCATATTATCATTTTGCGAAAAAATGTTTATCGTGAACAAATCAGGGACTCTACTTAAATTCTACATAATGCGTATTTGAAAGATTAGGTTTTCTACAGATGAACAAATTAAAGATTTAAACGTGCATAACAAATATTTTGTTTAGCAGATTATATATTAATTCTACTTCAGAAATTTTATAACCATTTAAATATTTAATATGAAATAAAATAACATAGCTAACAGAAGCATAACCAAAATATTAGAATGATTTAATTGCAATAGATTTGTAAGAGTGTATAAAAGCGTAAGAGTTTTGAAATATTTCGTTTTAAGTAGAAATTTTACTTATTTAAAGTAAAAAAAAAGAATTCCTAATTATTAAGAATATACAACTTCAAAATATAACTTTGAAAATGCAGGGTATAAATTTTTACAAATATTCATTTAAAATCATGCCAAATTTGCACAAGAAATTTGGTTTGATTTCAGATGTACTTGTAGAACAGAAATAACACAACTACACTGTTTTACTTATAAAGTATGTTTTTTTATAGCGGATTATTGTTATTCGCTATAACATATAAAATTGGAGAATCAAAACTTATTTTAAACTCTCTCTTAAACATTCTATTCTTAGTTACCGAATGTCTTCTTACCGCGTATAATTCATTAAATGTTAAACTTTCTCAAATAACTGAGATTTTTATTTATTTATTTATTTATTTGAATTTCTTAATGGACATTTTGGTAAAAAATTAATAAATATTAAACATTCATGTTTTTTTTTTTTTTATTATTTATTTATTTTTTTTTTTTTTAGATTATTATTTGGAAAGTGATGTAGAATAATTAGAATAATAGTAAAATTCAATTAAGTTTGGAACAAACTTTCATTTAATTTTTATTTCATTGCATTGTATTTTATTTTGTACTTTTTTGTCACGAACAGATTTATTTATATATAAAAGTGTCAGATTGTTATATGGATTGTATCGGATTATTTGTGTTTAAGTTTTGTCTGAAGTTTATTGAATAAAATTATTTTTAAACATTTTAATATAATATGATTAAGTAATTCTTTTTAACTAATCATTAATTTAGTGAAAAAAATAAAATTAAAGATTCAATATTTAGAAAGACATAAGAAAGAGTATACATCTATATAATTATATTTGGGAAGATGTTTTATTTTATTAAAATAACGGATTAATATAGCAATCAAACCTGCCAATTACGAGCTGCTTAGAATTAACGAATGTAATGTAAATCCCATTGAATAGTTATCTCCTTGAATCTAGACTATATTGTAAATTCGTGTATTTAAATTTAACAACATTTATCCTAACAAATAGAAAATTCTGGAAAGTGCAATATTTTGCGTTTATTTCTTAATGATTTATGTGGAGATTTAAAAATCATTAAAAATATTTACTTAAATCAAAGTTACAAATCAGTCAAACATGAACTTTCATTATTTTTAACTTCTTAAGATGTACTTAATTTCATTATATGTCTAGGTTCGAGGTTTCATAAGATTAACACATAATATTCATGAATTCAAAACATGAGATGGGGGCCTTAAGACCGTCATTGCGTCATTAGAATGAATAGAACCCATACTAGGATAACTTTTTTGGATAGAATAAATGCCCAATTTTAATGTTATGTTCATCCACAGTAGAAATTCTAAGTAGAATACACATACATGTAATAATTTCACTTAAATTTAATTTAATTTCCTAATTTATCCTATACTTTAACTATCACAGTGAAGAATTCAACTTTATTTGCTGATACTAATCCATTTGAGCTTCTAATTTATTTCATTACACGCTCATAAATCTGCGTAAACTAGTATCTTCCCAGGATCTAAATCACTACAGAAACTTTCTGATAGACTTTACGTCTCCGACATAAAATATCAAAAGATCTCTCCATCCAATACTACGTGATCTGACGAAGTCTTTGCATATTAATTCCAAGAAAGGAAAATTCCTTTCTCTTCCACTGTAGCCACGACGGCGAAGTGGCGCATCTTGCGTCATCCATTATTATTGACTATTACGCTCTTCTGCTTTAGCTACGGAGACGATGGGGAAGCCCCCTCTCTCTAATTCAACAAGAAATATATAAACTTTACTCGGAGAATGAGTATTATTTTTCCAGCCATGACTGTGTGAGAAGAATTTGTATCATCCTTTTTCCTAATCCATAACATGCATTCATATTTTAGATTCAAACTTATAGTAATTTTTGTATACTACCCAGGATATGTTAGTTACTACTCGTTTATCACTTTTATTAATTACTATTTCAGGTGAATCTTGCACTCCTCTCATAAAGGATGATGGTGAGAAGCCCAATATGTACCACTTCCAATGCCCATGCAAAGAAGGATTAGAATGCGAAGCAAAGCACGAAATCAAGATTGGAGAGGTAAGAAATCAGATACCAAAATATATCACTTTTGCTTGCAATTATGAAGCAAAAAAAGTAAAATAAAAAGCAAACCAAAAAGACATAATCACGCCTATATTTTTATAACACAATGACTCATAACTAAACTACAAAAGGTAAACTTTAACAAACATATATAGCAATAATTTTGTCTAGAAAAGTAAAAATGTATATTTGTCCAGTATCTTAGTTTGTTCATTTTTGTTCAAAAAGTTAATGTTTAACAGAAAAGTAGAAATTATTAGCCATCAAAGTGTCTATTTTATTAATGAATGACAAAATAATCAGCTGAACACTTTTCAAAATTTTATAGTAAAGGCTTTTGCGTATATATTTGATGCTTTCACCAGTAATGATCTTAATTTTTAAAAGCAGGTCATAAGAAATTCTCCTAAATTCTTTATTGGAATGAAATAAAACAAGTATAGAAATTCATTCATTCTAAGTCAGCAATAATATCTAAAATATATTCATCTTAATATTATATCGTTTGCTTTAATTCTAAAATCTATTTAATTGATTTTTATAACATGCATATAAGTTTCCTTTTAAATTAAATATTTTAACGTATTTTTAATTTTTTTCTATGCTGCTATAATAGTATTCCTTTTAAATCCACTTTCTGCAGACTTCCAATCTTTTCACCATGTTCCAAGCCTAATTAATTCATTCATTCAGTCCCCAATTTCTTTAAAACCATTAGCTTAGTATTTTTCGAAATCAGTTCGCATTGTTGAATCAAGATTCCCATGACCTAAAGAAGCCCATGTTTCCCTACTTCTCCCTAATACGACGCGCAAAAATGCCTAAGCTCTTCACGCTATCCATGTTAAATGTTCATGTTACGTTACTATTCTTCTACTTCGAAATCCCTGATTGCCTGTACTTGGGGATAATATCTGTCATTCCATTCACACCTCCAAGGCGGTCAAGATGTGTGAGCCACCCCTCTGCCATCTTTTTATTACGTTTTTCACAACAGCTCAGAACAATTATTTGTGGATAATAAACCAGTTTGTTCTAAAGTTGCCTTATTACTTGCCACTGGCTACTGCCCCAAGTTTATAATCGTTTGTTTTCTTTTTATGAATAAAAGTTGGTACAGTTATTGTTCGGTAGAAATTTTTGTGTATGCTATGTAACGAGGAGATGACGATGGGATAAAGAATGCAGTGATATATTTTTTTAAAAAAAATTAGCTCCTTTGGGAACTACATCTGTTCTTCGCAAAATTTTGCATAAAACTTTTTTATCATACCGTTTTAATGAGAATCAAAACTTCTGTATCGAATTAAAAAGAAAAATTTATTATTTCTTGGTTTTATATCAATATTCGCAATTATTGCTAAGCCTAGTTCTCTAGATCAAACTGATTTGTATTTTACTGCCTATAACATTAGCTGCAATACAAACACTTAGATTTAAATGTAAGTAATGTATTCAATTATTCTTCATTTACATTTAATTTCTTCTATGTGTTATTTTCATTAATTAGTCAAAATTACCATTTTCATTTGTTTCTGGTAATCATCGTACGTCATTATTTAATGGAATTCGTTGTTTCACAGAAGTTATATTTGTTTGCTTCTAAACTTTTTTTTATCTGCATCTTACAAATCTGTATTGATTATTATAAAACATCATAACAATTTTTATTTTAAACAAATGATACTTTTTGATTTGCAATAAAAATAACCTAATTTCATTGGCATTCTCAATAATGTACAAAACATTTTTTTCCTTCTACAGCTTTTTTATTGTTATTGCGTATTTGGGAGGCCGATTAAAACATTTGTGAATAACAATATCCAAAAATTGAACGAAGTTTTAAGCTTTTTTTCTGTAGTTAGTGTAATAATATCTCCTACTTTCTGTTAACGCAGGAGATTGATAGGATAAGATTGTAACTTTTGTTTACAATAAGATTGTGTTTGATTTGGGTTCCTTAATTATATTTGTAGTTTTTACTAAATGCTTATTATATGTAATTTACTGAATGAGATGGTTTGGATCCATAAAACGTGTTTAACAACGCATTTTAATCTAAATCTTAAAACAGTAATTCAAATTATTTTATCTCCATTCTTTGAATCTTTATCTTCTTAATAGTTACATAAATTTCAAAAATAAATTGAATGTTGTTTCTATACTTGCATATTTTTATCCCTTTTATGTTCATAATTGAATCATAGTTCTTATTATATGTGTATTGATTTAATGCGTATTATTAATTCTAACTATTTTTTAAATCTATTGCAATGATTATGATATTTAATTTCAAATATTAGACTACATATGTGTTTCTCTTATTTTTTTTCACAATTGATACATTATTTATATATATATATATATATATATATATATATATATTACAAAGTACAATTAAATATCCTGTTGGCTTTAAATGTAAGATATTAAACATTTGTTCAACATTAATGAAACATTATAAATTCATTGCTGAAATAAACAGTCCTTTTTTCATAATATGATTATTTATTGATTCCAACAGAGAGAACGTTACGTTCTGAAACTTTATATAAGTTGAAAAAATGCATTTAAAAAAATCTAAAAATGTATTTCAAAATGCAATGCGATTGTGAGAATATGACTTTCCCCCATTTATTTTTCTTGTACTTTTATTCATGAAGTTTTGTGCTTTATTTTTCAAAAGCACTTCATTTCAGCTGCATCCTGATGCATCAATTCGTTTATTTCGCAGTTTATAAATTCATGGAATTATAAATTGTCTGATAATAAACATATTGTAGTTTATGTAAAAGTAATGTGCACCAAAGTCTTGAGACAATTTCTTAAAATTCTCTTTTTAGCACATCATCAAGCACAGGCCAGAATGTGTCGTCCCAGAAGAGGATGATAAGGAAATTCCTGAACCAGATCCTGAATAAGCACTTGAATTCAACGAAATATAATTTTTGTCACTAAATGTTACAATGTTTGTGATTTTTTTAAAGAAAATGTATTACTTATTTCCCGGAATTGATTAATTAAACTTCTATATTTGATGTAAATATTTAGTTATATAGACAAGTATAAATTATTAAATATATTGTTGGACTTACTTTAGTGGAATATTTCTGACTTAATTCTTCAAAATATATTAAAGGAAGTATTAAAAGTATTTTGATATAGAAATTATGTAGAGAACACATACCAACTGAATGCTAATATTTATTCAAAATAAAGTTGTCAATAGTTCTAAAAATTAACGAATGATATTAAAATACAGATCAATTCATAAATTAATGTTTCAATGAAAATTCTAAATAAAGCATATTGTATATAAAGATTAATAATTGAGACTATATTTGTTTCTGTCTCAGCATAAGCACATTACATTACTTAATTTGTCCCGGAATTATGTACAAAAAATGTATATTTTTTGTATAGTGAAATAAATGAAAATTTGAAAGTTTTGAGAATATATAAAAGCATTATATATAAGTGCCTAATAAATACACATGCAACTTATATTAGAAACACACCTTTACTTAAATTTTCCACTAAAAACAGAAGTGAGATATTCGTATATATTCTCTCAAACAAATATATTAAACAGAGATAAAAAAAAAAAATTAGGCTTAGAATTCTTCGTTAGAACTAAATAATTTTTTTTAGTTTCATAGTTTTGCAGTTTTTTGTGTAGGAAACTTTATATTTCCATGAATAAACTCTTATTTATCATCGTATTAATCATCACCCAAAATGTCGCTCCATGTAGGAAACATACGAACGGAGTGAAATGTTCACCATGCATATACCATGATGGGATAAACAAAAGATTACTCGTAGCATTGAAACTCAGACGAACATCATGGGCTGATCTAGTCCCACGAACAAGTTGTAATTCGAAGGAGAACTGAATACCAATTAAAGTACCGGAATTGCTTTTTCATGCGGTTGTTTTGCGTGAGTAGCTTAGGTATTCCTCAAAGATGAGTAAGCTTCTTAGTCCGACTGATGGACAATAGTTGCTTAAAGATAATGCTGATTTTCTTTCCGAGAAATTGGTTATCGTGTCGGACATAATCAAGCAAAAATGATGTAATAGATAGATGCAGGAGGGAACGACTGACCGATGGCACCGATTTCACTCGCTGGATCTCACCACTAAAAACAGAACATAATAGGCATAACAGATATATATTGCGCATGACAATGATTGATCGCTCGGCCACATCAAAAAATATATCACAATAATGTTATCAGTTGTTTAATAATCAGTGTCCGCACGTATCATTCAAAGTCGTTAACAACGCTGTGGTATGTCTCCAACACATCCATTGTAGGAATTGTTTGTAGTAACGCAACTTCACATTGCCGCAATGAACGGCTGATATAGACATCTGAAGGGCCAGGCATTGTTTTTATAGACGAATTATGCTTCTGCTGTAACACCATGATGTTCAGAATAGAGTTTTGAGACACCATAGAGAGAGATTGTTTAATTGCTCTAGTATGCATCCCCACACTGATCCTGTACCCGGTATTATGGTTTGAAGTGGTATTGTGTTTTACTTCTCCCCTAGTATACATAGCAGGTACAATGACCAGGCAGCGATATATATCTGAGCCCTCTGAGCGATATATCTCATCCTTACCTTCAGAGCTTGCCTGTGGCCACATCCCTATAGGACAACTTGTGCAACCATACGTGGCACGCAATGTTCAAAAATTCCTTGCCCTCTGTATTGCATTGCTGCCTTGGCCTATTTGCTCTTCCGATCTAACGTTTATCGAACCTTCTGGTCGAGGATTGGAGAACGAATAGCCCAGAATACACTAACCACTTTTAAGACAGATCAACTTTGTAAACGTGTGGAAGCAATGAGGGCTTTCATACGCAACAAGACAACCATAGCCTCTTTCACTGATTGCCGAGGCGTGTGACAGCGGTTATTGTCAGCCGAGGCTGCAATAAATGCTGATATTTCCTCGCCGTCTTCAACTAGCTTTGTACTATGAGTTATCACTTAATAAATTTGGTTTTTATATCTATTGTACTTTTGGGAATTGTATTTTAGATGACCAGCAGGGGAGGAAAAAGTATTTAAAAACATAAATAACTAATATCATAAAAAGATTCTATTAATACTAAATATAACATTTTACAATTTTTATCCATAAATGTCAAATTCAAATATTTGAAAAACATTAAAAATTATTTTTTACATCTTACATTATGTCATAGCAATACATCTCTGCAGCAGACAAAAACTGACAGCAAAACCAATTGAAATGAATGTCACACTTACCTGAAAAAGAAACATATGATTTTAATCCTAGGTATAGAAATATATTCTCAAATACATATTTAAATACTTTTAAATTCATGCATAAGAATTTGTAAATCAACAAAATTCTTGCCATGTCCTTATTAGTTATTAAATATCTCACATATGTTTCAGTGAAATGATAACTGCGCAAAATCCTTTTTATTATAGGCAATAATAGTTTTAATAATTGAACACAAATACCGCATTAATCGATTAATTTTATAGCAAAAGTGCTAAGCATAAAATAACAATAAAATAATTCACTAAATTAATAAAAACAGCATTGAAAATTAATCAGAATTGATAACATCGAAGATATTCTTAACAATTAATTGGGGTTTAAAAATATAATTTGTGTTAAAATAGTCTTTGATACACTGCAAGAGTACTTAATTCATATATATTAAATAAAAGTTCATATAGGAACAACAATATACTAGTGAAAAACTCATTTCAAAACATTTTACTGAATCTCTGGTTAACTTTTTAACAAATGAATTCATTGAAATAAAATGTATATTCTAGATAGATGATTAATAATAATTTAAAAGCAATGTTTTTTTTTATTAATGAAAGGAATAATTTAAATTTAAAATTAAAATATAAAATTGAGAGAAATATCTGATAGATTCAAAACTCTAAGACAGATAATTGCAAAGAACTAAACTAGCCTAAAATTAAAGAGCATTAAAAATAATAATCCTTTTTATTAAATGTACGTTCCACATGAAGCAAAATATATTTAGACTTTCTAATTCAGATAAATTTTTGTATATTGTTCTGGTTTTCTTCTAAATACTATTAAACAACTAAATTTTATAAATTGTTGAAAAATTTATAATAATACAAAAAATTTATAAGTTTAATTTTTTTTATGTTCAATTTGCTCAAATTTCGTTTGAATAAAGGAGCAAAATTACCACGAAAAATTACCTTGAGCATCAACAATTACTATTTCAAATTTTTTCAGAAGTATTTAAAAAGAGATAAAACTTAATCGTGAAGGAAATCCGTTTTTCCTTTTTCATGTTTGCAGAAATGTAAGTCAACACAAGTAACCGATAACTTGAATCACAGAAGAAACAATTCCTTACAGAAATCTAAACATTGCTGTTTTGTGTTGAAATTTCAATTCACCGAAGGTATGTCAACTGAATGAGGAAAACCACAAAATCAACAGTAAACTGAATATAAAAAACAACTTTCACAAACATAGTGCCCACAAATAAAACACCATCGGCAAGTCAAGTCACGGCCTTTTTGGACAGCATTCGAATTCTAAATTCATCTACAGAAAGTAGATGAGTTCAGAATTCGAATGTTTCATTTTTTCGTATTTGAGATTTCAAATGCTATTTTAGAGTATTATTACACGCAACAGACTTTCTTATTCTTATAAAATAGTAGTCTTTGTAAATTTGTTGCAAATGATACTCCTACTTTTCAAAATTTTTAATAAAAAATGCTTGATAGTTGCTACTCAAATTGTAAATAATTATAAATTCTAAATAACGATGTAATTATGAATAATTTTGAAAACTACAAAAAACATGTTTTTTTCTTAAAAAAAAAAGAAAGGGGAATTTTAGCAAACATTTTAAAATTTAGAGCGATGCTGGAAAAGGAAACTATTTTTTTTTTAAAAAATTGGATCACATCTTTTAAAAAATGGATATGATTTAAAAATATGTTAAACATACGGATTGTGAAGACAAATATATGTAATTGATATTTCTATAAATCATTTACTTTAAGTATGCTTTTGAAAACATTTAAGCAAAAGAAAAGTTTTTAAAATTGATTACATGAGCTATAAAAAAGTCTTCAAAATCATTATTTTAGCTTGAAAAAGTTTAAAAAAAATCTTCAGAAGTGATTCTAAATTAAATATCTAAAAGATTATTGCAATGGGGTTCACTTAATTATTTAATTCCGCTAATTAAAATTAACAAAAATAAAAGTTTTAAGGAAGAAAAAGATAATGTTAAACCGGTATGTAATATGTATAATTTTGTATATAATGTATATATGTATATATTTTGTAGGAAACGATAAATTCAGAGTCTTCATGTGCTTTCAGTTGTTAAAATTTATTGCACTTTTACTATCACAAAATATTTAAAAGTAGATGCATTTCATTAAATATATTTTGATTTTCAACATTTTTTTAAAAGATTCTAAGTTATATTTTTATAAATAGCTCACAATGTAAAAAACAATAACCTTTCATAATTTATTTGCCCTGAATTTAAAATTTATGACATTATTTCTTATTAAAATCTTGGGGGGGAAACAAGATGAAAAGCAGCTTTCTTTGTGTTAAACCTGTGTGTGTTATTCTTTTGTGTTTATCTAATACAAAAGATTGATTAATTATTTACTTAAAAATACTTATGTTGCAACATTTTTAAAGCCTAAACGCGTTATTTTTTTAATAAGAAAATACATTAAAGTTTGCAACATATCATGAGCATTAGTTATACGAAATGAATCTTACTATAACTTTTTATTAGCAATGAACCCACAATAAATGTAGTAATTTATGACAAACAATTATTCTGAATCATAGCCAAGATCCTTTTTACTCTTTAAAAGCAATTTATAAAAAAATCCAAAAATATATTACCAGAAGGAAATTTAAATATCACATTTTCATCTGCTGTATCGTTTTCAATAAAATTAACTGACCTGGTTTCTACTTCTAATTTCATTTGAAATTTATAAAAATACAGTTTTGAAAAATATTTGGTATGATTTATATACAAGTAGTATTCAGAATAATATTTGGCATATTTGATACCTCTAAAAATAGTATTCAAAAGAATAGAAATAAAAAATTAATTAATAATGAGAGTGTATAATTTTCCATGTTATTTTATTAGCAATATTAGATTGGTATACAAAAGGGGTTCATTTTTTCTTTAATTAAAATAAATGAAACTTGCTTTTTCAATGTATAGGAAAATTGTCTTTCTATGTTATCACACTTCAATATTTTTCTCTAACACTGAATAATAAACTGCTCGGAAAGAAAGGTATTAAGGTATTTTATACTTCTTGGTTTTTAAAAAGTAAGTAAATCAAGAAAAATAAAATAACTTACTTAGTAAAGGTCAGAATTTATCAATTAATATATATATATATGTATGTATGTGTATATATATATATGTATATATAACACATCAATCAATAACTCCCGAGACTAACCCAGAGATGGCACTCGTAGTAAACCAGTAACCAGGTCTTTCTAGAGTACTAACCTTTGCTTGAAACGTGTCAAAATTTTAAGTCGATCGGACCAGAAACAGCTGAGTTATCGAGGTTGGAGTAAAGTCGTTTTGTAGTTTGTTTAAAAAATGGAAAAAACCGAGTTTCGTGTTCTGATAAAACATTGTTTTTTAATGGGTAAAAACACCGTGCAAGCGAAACAATGGATTGAAAAATGTTACCCGGACTCTTGTCCATCAAAAGCAATGATTTGTCGGTGGTTTGCCGAGTTTAAACGTGGTCGTACCGACACAAATGACGCGGAACGCTCGGGTAGACCTGTGGAAGCCGTTACACGGGAAAATGTGAGTGAAGTGACAAAAATTATAATGAAAGATCGTAAAGTGAAGCTCCGTGAGATTGCTGAGATGACACAGATATCATATGGAAGTGTATTTACTGAAAAAGGGTTTTGGAAGTGAAGTGAAAAAGGTTTTTTCCAAGTGGGTGCTGCGATTGCTTTCGATGGAACAAAAACAGCAACGAGTCGATGATTCAGAAAGCTGTTTATCGCTATTTACTCGCAACAAAAAAGATTTCTTGCGGGAAAAAAAAAAAAAAATTGGGGGGAAAAAAAAAAGGAAAAAAAAAGATTTGGAAAAGCGTTGGAACGATTGTATCACCCTAAAAGGTGATTAACAAAAGGTGTTATGTTGATGAATAAAAAAAAATTTTGCAAAAAAATGTTGTTTTCAATGTTAGTCTCGGGAGTTATTGATTGATGTGTTATATGTATATATATATATATAATGTTACATTTTTTATCTATATTGAAACAAATTAAGTAAAACTACTCGGGGAAAAAAAAAGTAGATTATTTACAGGCAAAATAATAACTTCTCACATATTAAATTCTTTCCAAAAAATGATCATTTTATTGCATTACACCAGTTAGCCCAAGCATTTTAAATTTTGCATATTTATTATGTCTAAACGAAAAAAGAACACTTGTAAAATATAGCAGAAAAAGCATTATTCTACCTAAAGATCTCATTAAAATATTTTTGAAAATAATTTTAATCATTACAGAGAGAATTTCGCTCAAACCATTACATTTACATTCATACACATTGCAATTCATCAAAAAAAAAAATTCAATGGAAGGGTAACAAAATTAAATAATTTTTCCTTAATTAATTCTGAAACTGCGCATTATGTTCCTAATTAAATCTTTTCAGTCCACAACATCATTATCGGGTATTCAAAAACTTTCCAGATACCAAAAGCATTTAACTAATTGCCTATCTTACAACTACTTTCTCCTATTTGTAAACAAAATAATCATTATCGTCACAAACCATAAATAATAACTGCAATTAACTTAACCTAGGTTTCGAAACTATTCACATAGAATACGAATCAGTGCTGAAACAATTCGTAGCTACATACAATCTCAGCTATGAAATGTGATACAACCCAGCTCTTTTTGGTAGAAAAATGGAAATGGATAGATAAAATCCCATCTGTTTCGGCTCACACGTTACCTAATAATGCGATAGAACATAATTGCTTTCACACAAACACTTGCAGATTCCCTAGCCGTTTTCAACTTTGGGGCAAAAGAGTTGAATAGCTATTTTTTAACAAAGAAATTCATTTAACACTAACTTTGAATATTCAAAATGAAAACTCTTCTACTCTGCTTTGTAGGAGTACTTTGCGTGGTAAGATAAAATTGTTTATTTCAAGTTATTATGATGTATGTTTAGATTATATAAAAAGCCCTCTGGTTGCATTTATTTAAATAGCAGTACTGAGAGAGGTAGTAAGAGCAAAATAAAAAATTAAAATATTTACATCTTTAAGTGCTTTTAAAAATAATATATTTATAATTCTCTCTTTCAAAAAAGGATGCAGTTTATTTACTTTTTATAGCTACGAGTACTTTTTAACAGAAAAATAGACGCATTTAAATTTTATATAATCTCTATAATTCAGACAAGTTCTGAGTTTCCGACGGTAAAAATAGGTAATAAGCAAGATAAAGATGTATCTTTTTAACAAAATGTAATTTAAAAATGAAACTCTTGATGATTTTTACCAGAATTTGATTTTTGTTTCATTGTTCCGAAACTTTTCTTTGGTTTATTGTTTAAATTTACATAATTTACACAGATATTTAAATTCAGTTTCTTCCTTTCATATGTTTTAAATACATAGATATGCTTTAGAATTTTTAAACAGTTCTAGCTGTCAATCGCTATAACAACAAAAGACTACAAAAATAAATAGAAATTTACAAAAATAAAGCAATTTTTTTAAAATGCTTAGACGTTTTGAAACAGAAACAAAATAACTGCTGTTATTTATTTGCTCAACATTTTAATGCATTATTGCATTTATACCAAACTTGACAAGACTTAAAATTTTCTGAAACATTTAGCTTCGATATTTTTATTTACGAATATATAAAATACACAATTTTTTTTTTGTTTTAGTTTACTTGAGAGTTGACAAAACTATACGAATTTATTTCGAGAAACAGAGTATTTTTCTGACATCTGTTTTGACTTTAAAAGCGTCATTTCAAAGACTTAATTAAATTAAAACTAAATAAGTATTAAATTTGTGAATAAGATTCAAATGAATGTTTGACATATTTTTAAACAATGTTCACACACACGCACGTTACCTTAATAAAAGAACTCTTAGAATATATCTCTGATTCTGATTAAATAACAATAACATTACTCTGTGATTGCTCGTACGATTACAGATCACACTGTGGGATTACTCTTCAATTCCGGAATGAATACAACATAAATTTTCTTTATATTTCCCACATTTTGTTAAATTTTTAAGTATTAGTGTAAATTATTTTGTTCAAACTAATTAAAAGAGAAGGTCCAGAAACGAAAGTAAACAAATGAAGTAAATTATTAGAAGGACAAAGTTCTTTCAGAATAGCAAGAGATTTTGATAAATATAAATTAAAGACATGGTTTTATTCTTTATAAATGCGAAATAATTACGAAAGAAATCATTTGCTTGTAATTTTTTCTCGTTTTTTTTATGCTAATGCTCTTTATAGGTTGTAACGTTTGGAGAAAGTTGTTTCTCGCAAGAAGACTGCAAAGACGGAGAATGTTGTACTGGTGGCATAACACCGTGGTTGAAAGGGAGATGTAAAAATTTAGCAGAAGAGGGTAAATTTTTTAAGATATCCTTGAAGTAAAAATGCTATAAATTAAGCTTAAAATGCTTGTACTGCAATTAAATTATGTGCTGCCTATACTTTTCAGAAGAAACTTTCACTCTCTCTAATTACATTTTAATAGTGTTTTTAAATATTTCATTTCAGGAAACATTTCTTTGCTAAATATTGTATTAAAAACATTTCTTTTAAAATACATATAGTATTTGATGAAGATTCTTGTTCCTCAAAACTACTTGAAAGGTTATTATATATTGTAATTTGTTTAGTTTTTAAATGAACTGAGAGATAATACATTTCCAAATGACTGCTAAAAAGGTTTCAATGAACAGAAAATTTTAAAAATCATTAATACATTTTTCGCTTACAAAATATTAAAATATAGCATATTTTTTTAAATTTTAACCTTATAACGCAATTTATGTTAATCGCCAATTTTCTGAAAATGTTTCTTTTCCGAAGAAGAGCAATAACGAATTCGTTTCCCAGCTAAATGTAATAGAAACAGAGGAACATATTTTCAAATAAAAAAATCAACTCTTTAATATAATTTTAATTTCAGACGAACTGAAAGTAAATTCTTAATAGTTTGAATTTTCTGTAACACGTATATATACATTTTTTCCAATGTTTTTACAGATAATGGTACGATAATGATATACTTTTAATTAGAAATTATTTTTATAAATGCAAAAACAAATAATAATTTCCTAAATTATGTTCTATACAAAGTCTAGGTTTTTAATATTATATTTAAATCATAAAAAAAAATCTTTAATATCCAATGAATTTTTTTAAAAAAAAGGAGATAAGTATTCTCCAGTACTTTTAAACAATACAAAGTTTAGATTACGCGAAGTTGACACATTATTAAATTTCAGTGAAATATAAGTAGTTTTCTTTTCATATATATTATTTGAAACAAATATCTTAATATCGATGTTTTGCACTGTTTTTTTTTTTTTTTTTTTTTTTGTAAAATGTTTTTACTTTTATTTTTTATTAATTGGTTATATTCAATAGGAGAATCTTGTGATCCAGGATCCCCTAGTACTGGTAAATATTTCCTAAATTGCCCATGCAGATCTGGATTGATATGTGACGATTCTGTAAAAGTAAGTTAAAATCCTCAGGAAATGATTGAAAAAAAATCGAATCCATTCACAATAAGAAAACAAATTACACTATAATACCTAATAAATAATTATTTCAGATGCTTATTTTATCAACTCTGGAAACGGTGGAGTTTTATTTCAATTAATAACTTTATATTAATTTCCTCAGTGTAATAACATATCTTGATGATTGAAGAAGACATCTTTAGACCTTTTTGAATTGTTTAGTGATTAGATATTTGAGACGTTAATGCAAAATAGGAAAAAATATTTTTTTTTTGTTTTATTATTACCTAGATTTTTTTTATTTATAATCAGCTAGTATACTTAAAGCATTTACCGTAGATTTACACAACATCCAAAACTTCAACAATATTCGTTACATTTTCTGCCTTTGGGTCTTTTGTGTAATGTTTATCACTTATAATTGTGCAATGGAAGCCTTAACACGTATTATTTGACACGTATTAGGTAAAAACTCAAAGTGTGACGAATTACCATCGTTGATAAGAAACATGTTACGTAATAATAATCAGCCAAAAAAAATTTAACCACTTTATTCAAGTTTTGTACAAACACAATATCAAAATAAATTAATAATGTGGAAAGGTTAATAAATCGTGTTCTTTACCAACAATTAAAATGAAAAATTCTATTTATATTGATAACTCTAAGCCATAGTGTTGAATTAACTAAATCCCATTCAAACAGACTTTTAGTGACGGTATTTGAGTCATGTATACACGCTTAGTATATCGCCATACAGTAGTTCACACACACACACAAACCAATATAAAGTTCCTCAGAATGTCTCTAATTCTTCTATCTTTCCATATACCTCACCTTCCTCTAATATCCTTTTCATTACATTTCTTCTTATAGAGTGGGACTCAATTACATGTATCACTATCCTTTTAAAAGGTAAGGTTCTGATATCAAATATCGTAATTAAGCAGGCACAGAGGTAATTTAAAGAGAAATGCGCATGAGAATTTATTGCAAACATCACAAAAATTATCATAGAAACAAATTTTTATATATGAAGCTCGCATTGCAGAGCACGAATGTATTCGAATGAACTAACAGAGCAATAAATATATATTTTGCAAAATCTTGTAATGTTTATCTCGTCTCTTAACAATAATAATGCAAATATGAGCCTCATATAAATAAAACAAATGATGGTAAAGTAAATGATGTCTTAGCAAATGCATTTCAGTGTGTTAAAATATGGTAAAGAATGTTTCTGCAAAAAGAAATATTTAGTTTTTATTTTCTGCTTCTTTTTCAGGTAATGGGAAGTATTAAATGCATTCGCAAATGAATTCGAAGTTGAGTTATCTGCAAAGCAATCACTTTTTTTTTGAAGAACTTTATCTCACAATAAATTAATAGTATTTGGAATGAAGCGTTTTTGAGTTGTTTTTTCACAGAACAATATAAAAGAAAATAAACATTTTAATAATTTTTAATAAAATAGTTTAAAAATATTTCTAAATGTAATACATAAAAATGTTTTTCTTAAACTATATACAAAAAAATAAAGCAAGTTTTACTATCTCCATTATACCATTGTTTATTTTTATTTTTGATGATTACAGAATTTTCGCTTATGTTTGTTATTTAAACAGTCACAAACTTTTTATATTCAAAAATTCTAATCAAATTGTATTAGTAAAAATTGCTCTAATTTCGATATTTCAGACCTTATTCTTGTAAAATTATCAGTGAAACACAGAAAACCATCAACAACATTTGATTTTACTACCTCGAACTGCTAGTTTAATTTTATTTTTGTTTTTGGTTCAAGCGAAACGAAATTTTCTGTTTTAACTATTTGGAAAAACTCAAGACTCATACATTTTCAGACAAAACGTGTTTTGAAAAATGCAGCTGTTTATAATCATTACATATTCTATTTAAGAAACATTTCTTTTAAATATCCAACACATTGACTGAGTTTTCCTGTTTCCTTCTCACCTTTCTAAAGCGATCATTGATAAATCATTGATGTTACTAGTAAATCTAAAACATTATTTGATTTGGATTCCATTTAATGTTAAACTATGATTTTTCTTTATACAAAATTTCTTTTGTATCTTATGTTTTAAAGCTCTTTTTTTCATTGTTTCTTTATTTGAAAACCCTGGGTAAGGAACGTACATAGTTGTATAATTTTCATTGATTCTGCAAGTATATGTACTGATACAGAGACCTCTTTTCTTTATTAAATATTATTTAAAACTAATAATTTAGAGATTTGCGCACACACATTACCAATTAATTTAACTAGGTCGAATGAATGAAATAGTGGAGAGAAGAGGCTCCGATCATAGATGAGAAATAGAATGAAGATTGAGAACAAGATTCAAGTGACATGGCGCAAAATACAGAGTATGAGCTACTGGGTCTCTGCCTGGTGGGGGAGAGCAGAAACATCTTAAAGAGGAGAATATAGTTGTAACAAATGTTAATTGTAGGTAGAAACTGGTTGGTATTATTTCCAGTGTAAAGGATTATTTTAGTATATATTTTTATCATCAAGATCCTTGCCTTGAAAAATGCATTTCAGGAAGGAATGCAGAATGACGTTTCTATTTTAAGGAAATGATCTGTAGTTTCATTTCCTATTATTTTAATATAAATAATACCCAGATAATATTAATTGTGTTAATATATTTTAGGACACTTTTTTTTAAAATTTTTTTATTCAATTAGCACGGATAATTGTTTTTCACAGTCATAAGCTTTATAGAGGATGTACTATTAATATGTGGTCCCCCCCCGATCATGGAACAGTGGGTTTTAATTTGAGATGGTTCTTCTTAAATTCTTCGAATTCATAGATGAAGGACCCGTTGATGATCATTGCATACATTGTGCTCAAGAATGTCGTCAGTTTATTTGGAAGAAAATGATGCTTACTTTTTCTTTGTGGTGACCCTTTACCAATTCCAGCAACACGTTTAAATGAAGTTTCTTGCCATGAATGGTACAGCCTTTTACACGATTTCATTAGAGACTAATAACACACACTTCCCACACAAACGCCTTAATTAGATATTTACTTATTTAATTAACACAATGTAGCGCTATTCAAATCACCAGTATTTGCGTTAAGGTACTATGTATCACATCTCTCGACTATGTCACTTCCAGTTATGTAATCGTTAACTTTAAATTTATTGGTTTTAATAAATTTAATGAATGTTTCAAATTATGGTCTTCTCATTGAGTAATTTCATATTCAATTTATTTAATTCTCATCAAGATCGAAGCTTCTTCTCTCCCACTATACGATCATTTGTTCTCTTAATATTACTAAATGTGGTTAATCTCTAAATTCATAGTTTTAGGATAATTAATTAAATTAGGGAGAGGAGAATTCCATATTATTATTTGTATGGAGCTTATTTTTTTATTATTATAAACAATCATCATCTGACAAAGAGGTTATTAGTGAAAATATCAGCCTGATAAACGGAGTTACACTGATTTAATACACATATACAAACGGATAGTAATATATTCTTGAAAAAGATCAATATTATTTCCAATCCTGTACTCATCAGTGTACATCTCCCATCTCGTGATTGTGGGATATGGCTAAGTAATTAAATTCTTATTAGTTTGATTTAATGTATCATCACTCCAGAGCAAGCATGACAAACTCAGGGCCTACGGATTGCATGTGGCCCGCAATCGATTTCTTTGCGGCTCAGCCAATAAAACAACATTCATTAAAAATTTTACTAAAAATATTGCAGCTTAGTTTTTTAAGTTTAAAATTATATTTAAGTTTTTATAATAAATCACAATCTGCACAAAAAAAAAAAAAAAAAAAAAAAAAAAAGAATAACCAGTCTTGATAAATCGACATACCATTCCCTCCACCAAAAACAGCGAATATCTTAGGTTTGTAATAAACTGATACATGTACACAATTACTCTGTTTTCCTGCTTGGTGTATCTAACATCAAATATTCCGCTTCCAGAGAACAAGAATGGTACATTTAAGCAATGCGTATTAATTTAAGCAATTACTTTGTGTCTGGCATCGATGATTGATTATTTATGAATGTAGCATTCAGAAGCAACACGAGGGTTAGTGACGACGCCTTTCATATTTTTTATATTCAGTCGTATAGCGAAACCTAAGCTGGAACTTCCCTCTCCAATCTTACACATAATGCCAACGGCAAGAAGTCCTCTCGTTAGCATGGTGTGGTGGTACTTTGAATCTCGGCCAAAATTTACGTGCATCACCCTCCCCCCCCTTTATACGGCAGATCTTTCGTGGTAGCAGAGCTCGAACCCTCGACTTGCCGGAAACAGCGTCAATCGCGAGTTCGCTACATGACAATTAGGATATCCTGTCTGGTAAGCTAATGTTCCAGGAAAATAGTAATTTTTAGTAAAATTTCTTATCATTTTGAAAGAACGATGACAACCATTTCAGATCCTTGCAATGATATGTAATAATGCTATAAGTATCTTGAAGTTATATTAAATGAAAAGCGCGCGTGTCACAATTAGCAACTATATGCAAATAAGCATTATGATGCAAATCACAAGGATATGTGTGTGGTGGAGGAGTTTAATGGCGCTAAAGCCAGATGTGTCCATGCTGCGCCAAACAAGGTGTATCTAAAATCTAAATATTTGAATGAGTGAGTGATAGTACTTTTAATGGCGCAAAAGCCAGATGATGCCATGTTGCGCAAACAAAGTAAGTGAGTATAAAGCAAGGTAAAGAGTTAAACAGGGATCTAGATACGTGAAAAATTGGAAAAAATGTAAAAAAAATTGGGTTGACAAGAAGGAGAGTAGAAAATAGAGGAGGACTGCTACAATATCCTGGGGGCGCGTTACTCGTGTTTATCAAGGACAATAACCCCATAGGAAAGAAAAAGAACACTATGGCGTCTCGGGGCCGTGATGACCGTAGCTACCTAAAGAAAGCAAGTCCCTGAGATCCCCTGATATAATCCCCAAAGGCAAGGTACTGGCTATACCTCCAGACACTGGATACACTTTCAATCATGTTTCATTATAAAATTGAACAAACTGCAAAATTTTGTTAGTAAAAATTTTACATTTTCCGTTTAAAACCTAATTTGATTAAATAAAATTTACAATAATAAATTAAGTTGAGATTTCTTAAATATTATAATTACAAACATTATGTGACACACAAAAATGCAAATTTGACACACAAATTTGTGTCAGTATATTTGTATAGATAGTTAAATAATTCAGAGCTTTTAGTTAATCGCTAGTTAACTATTATAATGTTTTTATTTAATAATGTATTATTTATTTGAATACTACAAATATATTAGCACTGAATAATGCTAAGCATTCAAAAATATTCAAAAACTTTCGAACATATAAGAAATGGGGTGTTTTAGTATTTTAATGCATTACTCATTGCAAAGCACTCAAAGGAAAAAAATTCCGAATAAGTTGTAACATAAGTCTTCAAAACCAAAAAATTTCATTTTTACAACCATATTTGAAAAAAGGAAAATGTATTCGTGAGGACTGCAAAAGGAAAAATGGGCCACAACAGTAGCTTGAGAAGAATATAAATCAGAGAATTACTTCAATATCTATTTTTGTAAAATTCTGACCATTAAATTAATGTAAAGACTGACAAGAATAAATGTCATTGATTTAAACTTTCCCTTAACATAATGTTATTTTTTTTTGTATGAAACAAAAATAAATTACTTCAGATTATACAAGGTGTGGCCATTAAATAACGAGATTGACGCTGCTACAAAAGTACGCATGCGCCAAACGCCAGCGACCGAAAGCTGTTTAGAGTGAAGCCTTCTCTTTCGAATCCAGTGCCTCTCGCTTCTGTCAACAAATTCGTATTGCCGTAGCCTTTGTTCGCTTTGGTTAGGTTTTTTTTTTATTTCGCCGGAAAAACGATAACTGAGCAATGAATTGTTATTTTACATAAAATTTGGAAAAATAATATTAATTTTACGGAAAAAGTTTAAAACAATGAAACTTATAATTTATTGAAAAAAATGTATGGCAATGAATGTCTGTCACGTGCACGTGTTTTTGAACGGTTTAAGCATTTTCAAGATAGCCGATAAGACGTTGCAGATGATTCACTCCCGGGTCACCCTTCCACATCAAAAACGGATGATAATATAAAAAAATCAATAATATGGTTCGATTTAACCGTCGGTTAAGTATTCGTGCCATTGATATGACTGCAGGAATCGGCAAATAATCCATACGGTAAATTTTTTATAACAATTTTAGTATGCAAAAAGTATGTGCCAAAATGGTGGCTAAAATTCTCTCTTTTGAACAATAAGAAACTCGCAAAAATGATTGTACTGACACTTTAAATGCCTCTAAAAATGATTCACTCTTATTGGAAAGGATAAAAATGTGTGACAAATAGTGGGGTTTTACTTATGATTCTGAAAAGAAGCGCAAATCCTTGCACTGGAAGGCCCATCATCATCGAGAGCCAGAAAAGCTGAAATGAGCAAATTAAAATTCAAAGAATGATGATTGTTTTTCTTCAATATCCATGGGAATGAGTGCCTTCACTGGGTTCCTGAAGGTCAAACTATTAATCAACATTAATACCTTCGCGTTCTTGACCTCCATGAAAGAAAAAGAAAATAAACGATCCGAATGGTGGAAGGACAAGTCGTGGGTTCTCCCCCAAAACCATGCGCCGGCTCATTCTGTATTGTCTGTCAAGAGGTTTCAAGCCAAGTATTGCATCCCTTTGTTAGAATACCTACCTTATTCGCTGGATATTGCATCATGCGACTTTTATGTTTCCTAAGGAGAAATCTGTATTAGAAGGAACAAGATTTGAGTCGTTGAATCAGTGAAGGAGAAAGCGTCTCGCGTCCTTAAGGAGCTGACAGAAGAAGACTGCCAGCACTGTTTTGATCGATGGAAGATTCACATGGAGCGTTGTAAGGATAGAGGTGTATATTTAAGGTGATAGTAAGAAAATATGAATGAAATCAAAATAAAATGTTTTACAGTAACAACTTCCTTATTTAACAGCCTCAACTTGTAATTCGATTTTGGCTCAGTAGTTTTATTGAGATGAAAAACAGAGGGATGCAGAACATGTTGATTGCCTGCAGTGATACCTTAATACTTTTTTCAAATATGCCAAAAAAGACTATTTATGATCAAAATTTATACATTCCCTTAAAGTATATAGTAGTATTAATGTTCAATTGCAATCAATAGCTTGAAATACTTATGTAATAAATATTCTCTTCAACTTTCCATTTCTCACAAGCCTCTCTCTTTCGTTCCAATCCATCCCACTGCTTTCCGATCACGCATAAAATACACAATCCCATATTATACAATAAGGTGATCATTCAAAACGGATACATCAAACGCCGTAAATCAGAAACCTCGATTACAGCCACAATTTTGAGGACATCAGAACCCCCATCCAAAAGCAGCAAAAGCAAAATATCCCGAAACCTAATATAAATAAATCAAAACTCATACATTTCGAAGTACCATGTAGTGTCGTCATCAGCAACACTACCAACCTTCTGGCTCGATTACCGTAATTTCCTTAACAACCCTGTGCCTAGAGATAACAGTTAAGAGCAGAGGCACTTCACATTGTGACGGGGGAGGCAACAATGCCTTCCCCGCTCTCCCGTTTTCCCACTCTCGGTGATAGATGAGACAGTGGGTGTATGATAAAGATCGGATGCTCTGTTTCTGTGAGAAAAGTCACAGTGGGTGCATGGGAAAATGCCAGTATGTTTTCCCTTGAGAAGAAATGAGAGGGAATTTTATAGGGAAAAAAAAGATCCACGACGGATAATCGATTTGGATCGGTTATTCGAGAAGGTTTTCTGTCGCTGCTAGTCAATGGTTGCAAGTCGATTTTCATATCTCTTCAATGAGCGTTTTTTTATGTTTATGGTCAGCGAAAGAGAATTGAATTTTTTTTTTCTCCTGTTTTCGTTGTCAATTTTTTTTGTTATGTTGATCGATTAGAAGTTGATAAATAAGAATATTTGTAAGAATGAGAGGTATTATAGCTGTCCAGATTTTGGAAGCGAAATAATGCATAATGGTTATGCTTTATTTCGCGAAAATTTGTTTTTGTTTTAATAAATAAAATATGAAAAACATTAAGAGGAAACATAATGCACGTACTCTTAGTTCCAATAACACTGCATCACTTTTTTATTGTAATAGCGTTCGATGGAACTGAACTTTATAGGTAAATTTCTAGAATAGTCAATTATTGGAATTTAAAATGGCTAAAAGTCCTACAGTAAGACAGTTATATAAACAAGAGAATCACACTTATGTTCAGTAATAGGCAAATAATTACTGTTGAGAAACGGATAGACGAATATTTACTTTTGAATGTAATGGGTTTTCAAAAAAAAACAGTAATAAAATTTAATGCTTTAGATACGAAGACATTAATATTCTTCTGGGATAGAAATAACAAATATCGCATAAACTCAGAAAAATTCTTTCACTTTGGAGATGATGATTCAAAGAGAAAGGAGACACGATTCCCTTTTGTTTTTTGGAATGGCGGAATATTCTCACAAATTAAAGGCCACGTTATAAGAATGAGATTCAAATAATAAATATTGATAAAATACATATCATTTACTGTATTAATAATCAATAAATAAAAACTTTTTAGTTACAATTTGTTTTATAAGGTTCAGTCAAATGGAAAAAAATAACGTATATTTTCTAAACACATATTAGTTGTGTAATACAATTTTCAAAGGTGGCCTAGAAGATTTGAAACATAGGCAATATCGTAAGATATTCCTGAGTTATTGAAAATTTAAAATATAGATGGCTTCAAATTGATATGTAATTAGTAATGAATACAATATGTATGAAAATACATTGTCGATAGTAAACTGATTTCTTCGATAAACTTTAATCTCATTCAAAAGTTGCAAATAGTGGTGTTTTCATGTGACTTTATTGCGTATTCAAATCTATGTAACAATATTTTACATTTTCTTATGCTCATGCAAATTTGCACTAAGTGTCGAGGAATAATACTTCATTGAGCACGGATGTTTATTTAATTTTAGATAGTAAATTAGCAGCATACATAAACTAATTGCTTCAATGCAGTGGTCAAAAGTTGTTTTGAAAATGGTAATACGGAGATATATTCTTTTTTTTCGAGCTGGTTTTAATTGGATACACCAGGATGAGTAACCTTTTATGCTTACAGACCAAAATGTCAACGGAATAGAAAATTTATGCATTGAAAATTAATAAAAAATAAATATAATTTTATCATTGTGTATGTAAATTTGTTCTTTTTATAACATAAAAAGTTACAGCATACAAATAATTATTAAGGAATAAAATAAATGGCGAAAAGTCTGATAAATGCCAAAAACTTTAATGTATTGTTTCTAAATTTCTACTAGTTATGAATGACACAAATTAAAGATAAACATATGTCTTTTAGAAAATGAATTTTCATTCAGAAAACATTATTATTCTAGAAAATAACTATATAAAATAAAATAAAATTTCTGTATTCAATAAGTTCATTGCCCAAATAAAACAGCTTAGTTATCAAGCTCGGAAAAAATACAATTTTAATCTAATAGCATTCTACACCTTATTCACAATCGTCATTTTTCTTGACGTAGGGAAACTACATTGATTACTCTTACAACATGCTTCGAAATTACAGCTAATCCGTAAAATGAAAAGAAAAACGAAATAATTGTTTCCAATTTTATATTAAGAAATGTATCAATTTATTTTAACATTTACACGGCTCATATATTTTTCATACGAAAAAATCTAAAGTAAAAAAAATATATATATTTCGGAAGATTTTTAGTTGAAACAAAAATTTATCAATGAAAAGAATTTAATAAATATAAAATTTTAAAATTCTTCTATTTGTTAAATTCTTATTATTGGATTTCCGAGCATATTCTTTTGATTAATTAGGTAAGGAATCGTATCTATTACAGAAAACTGCGTTTGTTACATCTATTCTTTCTATTTTTCCCTATGTAATCTTAAAACATAACAAACAGATAATATGAAAGCATTTCTTGATAGTATTCTTCCAAGTTTAAAATATTGATAGAGGAATCAAGTCAGAATTTTAACAGAAAAGATTCTCAGAATTTCAATCATGGGGTTACTTGGTTTTCTTTTTCTTTTTTTGACAATCTCCTATGCAGTGAGTATTACTTTCTTCATTATTGTTTAAAAATAAATCTGAAATAATTTTCAGTATTGAAATTTAAACATTTTAACAGAAATAGTAAAACCACGTTTACATTTAATGTAATACAGCATCGTTCGTTCTTCAAAAGGAAATCTCGGTATTCAACAAGAATAAACGTTTCAAATTAAACTTATTTTTATCCACTGGAAATCCTTGAAATAATTCTGTAGTACATATGTGTGAATATTTCAAGAGTAGCAGAAATTCAGTCAACAGTTAGAGGCGTTAATAACAAAAAGAAAGAAAATAACTGTATTTTTCAAAACTGTAACTCTTCTCTTTACTCTTCGTTACTCATTTGCAAGTGTAAAACTTTTCGTGGAGAAATCATTAAAAAATATACTTTAAAAATTCTTCTGAAATGTAATTTTTCATTTTATGCTAGTTTTTTTTTTTTTTTTTGGTATATCCATGATTACTGCTTAAAACCATAAAAATTGCATATATTTCGTAGTAATAGATATAAAATATTAGTAGAAATACCACTTGTATGAGTTGAAGTTAACAATATGTTCTTTAAAAATGTTTTTGAATATTTCCAATAAACAATATTTTCCAACAGTGTACAAGAATTTGTTGAATTTAACATATTTCATTAAGCTGAAGATTTCCATTTACTTGTCACTTACAGAAATAAATCGAGTAAGTGTTAATTATGTTTAGTAATAATTGTAATAAAAATGTTTGCAATAATTAAGGTAACAAAAATAATTTTATTTGCATAATTGAACTAAAAATTTAAATTTAAAATGAAATTAAAATCCACAAGACAAAAACTTTGTCTGAAGTATAAGTGTTAATATTTTGTATCTTTTATTATATTCGCAACATAAATATTTTTCAGGTCGTGAGTATTTTAATAAAGAAAATTTAAGATTATTACAACATTTGAAATAATTTTGGAGAAAATACTGAATAATATTGTATCGCTCTGCAGTAATTCTAAGAAACTTAAAATATTAAAGATTTTAAGTTTTATATCTTCATAAAATATCAGTTGTGAAAAACACATAAAGAATAGCAACGAGTAAAAAAAAAAAAGAAAAAGCTGCAGTTCCGCATATTATTTAGATAAAAAGCAAATGATCCATTACAAATATCAATGCTTCACGCAGTTTTTGAAAAATCCATTGCTGTGCCTGACATGAAAAAAAAAAGAAAAATATATCATTTAAAGCATTATCTAGATTTTACTATTTTAAAAGAGTAAATATAAAACCCATCGTTGACCACTTTCTACTTTAATTATTTACATGCTATGTTTAAAAAGAAATAATAGAATAATTAATAAAATAATAATAATAATAAATAACAAGTATTTGAAAATAGATTTTTACTGAGAATTTAAAGATATTTATCAAACGATTATCTATAAAACATGTTAAATTTTTCTTCAAATTGAAGTTGGAGTCATAGAATACAATGAAATCTTATGCACCATCCAAGAAATTTGCTTTAAATTCAGTTTCGAAATATTGCAGTTTTTCTCAAATAATTCCAAATACTTTAAAACACAAAACATTAGCAATTTATTTGTTCAGCATATGAGAAAAGAAGAAAATATTATGATTCAGTAGATATTATTCATAATATGTAAGCTTTATTACGACAATACTGATAATAATCCTTTAAGAATTCCAACTACTTTTTGTATATGTTTCATTTATATCATGGAATATACTTATCAATTTATATTTTTTATTTATTGAAAATGTAGATAGCATTATTTAAAACAAAAGGAAGGAAAACCACGTCATAACAAAAAGTATTACTTATTTAACACTTACTTATGACTTTCACTAACTTCTCACACATCATTTTATTACTTTATACTTGTAGGTATAAGAATCGGCAAAATATTACAAGGAATAAAATTTATGCACATCAGACGTATTTACAAAGTTTTATTTTACAACTGTGTTGTTAGTTATATTTTATTATTCCTTAGAGCGCTGATGGCATGCGATCCTGTATAACAGATGAAAATTGCGAGGAAGGAGAATGTTGCATATCTATGGCTTTCCTCAGAGGATTCTGCCACACTCTAGGAGATGAAGGTGATTACATTTCAAATGTGTCTCTTTCGCAGGGGAGGTCATTTCAGGTTTATGAAAAGGAATTTCATGTCTCCTCCTTGAGCGAGAAGTCATCATTTCACCAAATATTGCCTTCTCGCAAGTAGGTCTTCACCTAGTGACTAGCATTTGTTTCTTTGTAGAGGATTTCATCCACGGCACAAAAATTCAGCATATGCAGACATCTTACATCCTTCCTAAAGTTGTGAATATTCATCGAAACTTTGTTTTGGGTTCAGACTCTTAGAAATAGTAAACTTACAATATATATGATAATATATTGAAATGATATGCCGTAAATAATAAGATCCTTAATTCCATTTCCTGCATGTTCGTTACATGCTTAATTAAAAAGAAAGAGTTGCATTTATTCTGAAGGTCATGAAACAACATCGTAACGAAAAGAAATCTGTATTAATAGTACTATGTGTATTATAGTATATATATATATATATATATGTGTGTGTGTGTGTGTGTTAAACATATTACTAACTTTATAACTTTTTCATTAAAGTATTTAATTAAAATACTTTGAAATAAATCAAGTTTTTATGAAACATATAGAAAATGATTTTAGACAAGAGTTTATTCAAAGTGAGCATACTTTTAGAAAACTGAATTTCGATTTACTATTCATTTGATGATAAATGATTCTAATATTACTTGTATTTGACATTGCATTAGCAATGTTCTACGCAATCTTCGCATCAAAACATTTGAAATTTTTAGGAATAGTCCGATAAATACCTGGTGATAAGTGTGCACCAAATATAACAATAATAATAAATAAATGCTGATTGAAGCTACCTTGAATAAAATAGGTAGAATTTCAGCGTATGTTACTGTTATGTGTTTCTTAACATAAAGAGATGAAGTAATGCCCTCTAGCTTAAATTATCTAGGCTTGGAAACACAAAAGAAAATATAATTGACTAAAATATTCCAATGTAACTTTATATAGCATCAATATTCGAAAACTTCCAGAACAATATGAGCATTTAAATAGAACTTTTCTGCATTGTATTAATTTACTACTCTCTCATTGGAATTTATATTTAATTGCTGAAAATCAGTCTTTCTGCTTATTCTGTTTCCTTGTTGACATATTACGTTTGCAAAAGTTTGTGATACAACGTCTTTGTGATAACATATGTGAGTAATTTCAAGGAAAAGCCTTTTGTTATTTAAAATGGTATTAATGTTGGATGAAACAATACTAATTTAATGAAAAAGTTCGAGATAATGGGTTCATTACTCGAAGCCCTTTTTAAAAATAAATTTGAATCGTAAAGTACGAACAAAAATGCCTTACCTAAGTTTTAAATGAAATCAGCAATCCAAAAATAAAACAAGAAAAGTTCATCCAAAAAAAGCAGAAACAAAAACTTAAAGTTATTTTTTCTATTTTTCCTCTTTACCTTGTAAGAATTAAATTCCTCAAAACACAAATTATTAAGATTTGAAAATTTATTAATCTAAAGCGGAATGCTGTCATTAAAATGCCAGGATTTAGGAAATTTGAATTTCCATTCTTTTTTAAGAGTAAATTGTTACTATTTTCAAAAATTATTACCATAAACTTATATGTTTTAAACTACTCAAGGAAAAACAATAAGAATAAATGAACATCAAAAAGAAGTATTTCAATAAAGCAGAAATGAGGAAAAAAAATTTCAGAATACTTCCGTTGTTATAACTGCCCATTAGCATAACGAATAAACAGAAGTAAAACAAAAATTTAAAGCATGTCTGTAAAAGAAAAAAAATTATGTTTAAGTCATTTTTTGAAAACCTACTCAACAGAATAAAATATTTTTTCAATCAAGGTTTCAAAACTAAACTGTTTTCGTTTCTTTAAAGCGCATCATACTCAAGACAAAAATTATTTTATTCCACAGAAAAGAAAGCCCCTTTGCTTCAAGAGCAATAAAATCTACTCCATCTTTATAAAAAATAAATAGAATTTTCCCCTTTTGGACACATTCCAAAAGAAATTCAGTACCGTATACAAAAGAAAAATTAAAAAAAAATGAAAGGAAAGAAAAAAAATGTGACAAAAATCATAAAAACCCAATAAAAGATGAAGATAGAGAGCGTCAGCTCCATAGGTGATAATCTTATTTTACCTCATGATGCGGAATTGATTAAAACATAGCTTTTGTCTCAATTACATTACGAACAACATTGGTTGGTAGCCAGGAAAAGGTTTGGATTGAATTTTTTTTTATCTTGCTTCTCTCTCACTTTTTGTATCTCAAATCGATTGGGGATGAGTGTTTATATGGAAATAAGTCTCTTATTAAGAACTTTTGTATTTTCATTTAACAAAATTAATCTTTAAATATTTTTGTAACGAATGCAGCATTTCTAAAATGAATAATGGGAAAATTTTTATTTAGTTCATTCGTTCATTTTAAGGTATATATATATATATATATAAGGAAGTTATAGTCCCTTAGGGATTTATATGTGTGAAGGAATTTTATTGTCAACAAAAATTTATGATGAGAGAAATATGATACAGAAATTATAAGGCTTACAAAGTATACTGACATCTTTTACAAAACAAAACCTAAATTCGTTCTAGAATGAGTTGTGGAACGGCAATTTCTTTTGGATGAAATTCATATAAATCTTAATTAAGTAATATTTATTTGAATTAAAATGCTTTTTGTCTATGAATTTTGAATATTCACACATGATATATTTACAAACATGATTGTAGCAATTAAGATATGACTACAACATTATATTTGTGTTATATTAATATATATATATATATATATATATATATATATATATATATATATATATGATTAAATACGAGTATTTATTTAGGCGAACTATATAATGAAAGACATGAATATAGTTATGATTGATATATGAATTCTTGTCAATCTAGGAAAAAGTATCTGTAATGTTAAAGCAAAAATTATTATGTTTTCCTTCATTTTTTAAAAATATTTTCATAAGAGTACACTTTTAAAATTAACGCATCGTTTCAATGAAACTTCAGAAAATTCTTAGTAATTTAAAATAAGTGATTATGTATCAATTATACTGTTTTAAAAGTACTTACAACATATTTTATTGTTGTGGATTGTATGATGATCTGTGCGAGAAATAATAAGTCTTATTGCAAGACCTATCAGCATTATTAGCTTAAATAATTTAATACTTTAATAAGTTATGTATTTTGCCAATATATTCAATTTTTAAAGAATCGAATGATGTGCATGCCATCAGAGCTCTTATTTCATTATCTTAAATTCTATGCCGAGAGATGCGAGGAATTAAAAGCTTAGTTGAATAAGATATAAACTATGCTGAATTTTTGCACTTAACCAATTGCTTTACCGCTGTCCTTACTCAGTCATAATAAAGAAAATATCCATAACTTTGTAATTCTTGTTGCAGCTGGACAAAACTGATTTCACTATTATTCGATTAAACGGAACTAATTTGTGATGTTAATGGATTAAATTAATTCATATTGTTAAATAACATCGGAAAAAACTTCCTCATTATGGAAGGTGTTTGATAAGATTAAGTAAAGAATACTTTAAATAGCCTATATTTCAAATTTCATTCGAATCCGCTCTCATTAGTTCCAGGGATAATTTCAAAAACTATTAGACGACTATTTACAACGAGCAGACGATTACTTCCTGTAAACGATTGCTCGTGATTTTTCGTGAGTGTAACACATTTAATAATTTTTTTAAAATTCTTATAAAATTTTTTTACAGTTAATTATTCAGTACTTTAATTATTTTATAATCTTGTACTAAAAAGGTTTTTTAGTTAATATGATTAGATAAAATTAAAACTGAAAGCTCATAATATTTTTTTAGTAATGGAATACTGCATAGCAAGTGATTATATGTTAAATATTTGTAAGTTGATATACAATTTGTTGAAGTAGTTGGTTTCGGTACCATAGTATATTTTTTTTAATATTTCCTGCATTTTTGGAAATAATTGCTGAGAGAAATTTGAATTTAGGAGTTGGACTTGAGTAATTCACATCCCTAAAAGTTTTGATACATTATAATTCACTATATTTTGCAACTGTATTTAATAATTCATATTTATTATAAAACTCATCTTTTTTGAATTTTTGAAATTAGAAAATATTCTCCATTGTTTAGTATAAACGGTTTTAAAAGTTTTAAACGCTACATTTTTCCCTTTAAATATTTAAAAATCCCATTTAACATTTGGTGGAACGATAATTCAATCCCCCGTAATATAGATACGTTTTAATAGAATTTTATGATATTCGAAATTTAAGCTATTTTCAAAATAACAAATCAGCTTTCGAAAAAAAAACATCTGCAATGAAGCATTTATTTTTGAAAATGAATTAACTCTGTTGATTAAATCCATTAATTAATATCCGTAACATAATTGATTAATTTCATCTGAGTCCGTAACAGTGATATAAATTTTGTCCAACTGCCTAAAATTTTACGAAAGTTACTTAGACTAAACAATTTCTTGGACAACGCATGGTTGAAATTATTTATTATAAGGAATTTTACACATTAAACAAGTATTTTGTTATAAAAAGCATGAATAGACCCACATTTTCCAAAATTGTTTATTTTCCTCTCAGCTTAGAAGACAAAATAATTTATTAACGGTAAAAATCTTTAAAAATCATTGCTCCATAATTTTATAGGAAACTAAAATAAAAATCTTTTCAGTTTCTGAGTTAGTGAACGAAAATGTTTCATCTCTTTTAGTAACTGTATAATCAGATAAAAAGAATTTATAGAAATAGTTTCTACTGTTTCGCTGGAGATCTGTGCAAATGCATCGTTAAATGCTGATTGTTGAAAGCACTGAGTCCAGATTGGAAGGAAAAATATATACATATATAATAACGGTATAAAAGAAAATCCATTTGAAACCGCAAGCAATTTATATGCAAATATTTGAGTCGTATTTTCAAGTATTCTGCATTTCTTTTCATTAGGAATGTTTAACATTTTCTTTTTTTCCCTTCTTCGAGTACTTATTGCCTTTTCACTATTTCCTTCTTTATTTCATTTCATTTTTTCCCTGAAGAAAGAAAGAGCGTGAAAAAATAGCGAGATTTCTAAAAAATATTTTTTCTCCAGCTTTTTTTTCTCTCTCTCTCTCCAAAGTTACTTTAAATAATGCATTTACATAATTTCGCTATTATCCCACACTTTAAATGGAGTATCTAGGGAAATTGGATTATGGAAAATGTATTGTTAGATTTAAATAGGTTTTAATTCATTAACAACTTTTTTCCCCCTTTGTTGCGCTTAGAATTTGAAGAAATATCACCAAATCGACGGTTTTGCAATTTGGTTGGAAGTTGAAAGATGAGGTATTATTTGAATTCGCATTAAAAAAGAAACTGTTTTGGAACGAATAATAGAGAAACATTAGACAGAGGAAAACTGTTCTATTTTATGAATAGGAAATAATTGAAAGAATAAATTTCTTTAATGCAAAATGTATTATTTAATGAATTGCAAGTTATAAGCGCCAAGTAGGATTAAATATTTTATAGTACTCTTATTGTAAGTCATTCTATACCTTGGGAATTCATTTCTTTTTAAACGCTGAACTTCATAAATCATCGTAGTGTCATAATGTAATTCGTCAGCGCTTAGTGAAAAAAAAAATCAAAATAGTGGCTACCCATAAATGTATTTTGAAAGATAATCGATTACACTAATATTTCATTCGTAATGTTTAGGATTTGATAAACATATAATAATTTTTCTCGTCTAAGAATTCATTCTAATTTTTATTTACTTTTATAACAGATTTATATTTTAACTATTTATAAGCCCCAGGACAACTAAGTCTTAACTTAAAAATATATTTGTAAAGTGTTATTGAAATTTGTTATTATTTAAAAAATTTTGTAATTTGAATTTATTATCTTTACAAATTTGTTCAACAACTTTGCTGTGGGTAAGAAGAATCTTATTATTTTTTTTCCTTTTCTTAATTAGATTTATTTTTATAGTTACATATTTTTGATGTATAACACGAAACCCCTACGCTTTATTATGTCATACAAAAAAAATGTTATCTTTCTTATGTTAAAATTACATAATAAGGAATGTAATTTTTCTTTCTTTCTTTTTGTGATACCTTATGAGACAATTTTTTTTATACATTTGTAAATTTAAATCCCTTGCAATTATTTTAATTTTGTACTTAACATGACAAAATCTTTCTACAAGTAAGCATTTAAAGAAGAGTAAATATTTTTATAGCAATCTAGCAAATACACAGAATATGTTTTTGAATTCTTGAATGTAATGTAACTATTAGTAATTCATTCCTGACATTTTATTAAATTCATAACTTTTCCCAAGAAGTGTAATAACTTCATTTACTTTCTATCCGTTCATGAAGATAGAAAAAAATGCATAGACACATATAGCACACTGTTCTGTAACAATTGAAACTTATTTTCGTATAATATTGTCAGTTCAAAATGCGTAGTTTAATTAAGTATATTTTAAGCGCTAACTTAAATAAGTTCATTCTGTGAAGCTCTTTAGTCTTTAGTTTACTTATATTAATTCAAAACAATTGTCATTTATTGTTTAAAGTAAGAATTCATTATTAAATAATTCTCGCTTCGATTTGAACAAACACACATTGAGTGCGCTATTGCGTGTGTGAAATATATTTATGCTTTTCTTTCCCTGTTGAAAATATTCCACTTCTTTTTAACGACTTAGTTAATATTTTTAATTTATTCCAGAAGTGGATTATTTTGTTATATTTCCGATTTTGTTTTGATCAATAAAATAAGTTTCTCTTTCATGGATAGCATCTATATTTTTATTCAGTGCTGCCACCGCAGTGAACGCATACCAAAAAATAAAAATAAAAATGTACATTATATGCATTACTATGCATAATGTAATAATGTGAAATTTCCGGTAAAAATATGAGACCGAAATTCGCAATTTACCGGTAAACTAGAATTAGAATGCCCCTAACATCAATTTTCATCATTTCATTTTTATTCACTGTAGAACTTCTCTCTCTTACTTAAACGTAACCATTTCATTTAAATTAATTAAACTAAGTTCAAAAATTTACAATTAAATTATTTATTATTCACTACCGTTATGATACAATAGTAAACTTTTAGTGTTCCCTTAATCAAAAGCCTTCCATCAAACACTTCTGAAATTGAAACAATTGCTGCAAACGGATTAAATCGGCATAATGGAAAACACTGATTTTCTGAGACGAGGTAAAGGGATAGCAACATATACCTAAAAGGCTTATCTAGGGAATCCTCTCTCACAATTAACTCTCCTCTTCTATCCTTGGGCCCCATTTACTAGGCAATCGAATGTGTTCAGTTGCATTAAGCGGCATCCTACACTTAAGGAACATTACGTCTCATGTAACATTGATCGTTTAATTAAACGCTATAGAACTCAAATGGAAATGCTAATACTAGAAATGGAAAGCAAAATGATGTGTGAAGTACTGCTTTGTAATTCCTGTTAACGGGATACAGTAAAGATATTTTGTGAATTAATCTTGCAAAGAAGTTAAATCTTTCGATTTTATTTCTAAATAGTAACAGAAAAATAACTTATGAAGTTCAGTTATTTATTGGATAAGATGAAATGTTTTGTTACTAATTCGAAATTGGGCTTAAATTTGACTTATTCTAAATTTTGAAAATGTGTTTAACAGCATCAAATATTTATAATGAATTTATAAAGTTTCTGCATTAAAATATTAAATTTAAAATGAATGTCACGTGGTTGGTTAAAGGACGAAAATTAAATGTAATGGTCTTAAAAGTTCTGATGCATTTCTTTAATTATATAATCATACAGACCTCTTACAGTGTAATTATATTGTCAATAATCTGAAGATACGTAAGAGAACGACAATATGGTTTATAAGCTTTCAACATAGAATGTCCCAGATCTCTCTCTCTTTTTCTTGAATCCTCCTTAACACAGTTAAACCAGGTTTATATTCTAATAATAAATTCTGAGCTTACCAAATCACTAATTCAGATTCACTAATTTCTTGTTTATCCTTGATTCAACTCGTATCATTCTTATTCATTTGAATTCGAACTATTAATTATGATGATTTACTTCAATCTACACATTTAACAACTTGTCGTAAACCTCTATCTCCATTATCTGTCCTTCAATTCTATTTCGCTTATATATCCCTATTTTTAACACTTGTATAAATCCCTACACTTCTTATTTTCATTAAAATTACCTAATCATGTTTCATTTGTTTGGTAAGGAATTGTGATGGTTTGCAATTTAAATTACCCCAAAAGTCCCCGAGGTCAGAGAAGAGAAAATTACAATGAGCCGAACGTCATAAAGTAAGCCATACTTGAAGAAACAGTGCAAGACGAAAAAATTAAATAATTGACATGCTAAGATGATTTTCGTTTTCAACGCTTACTATAGAAATTGGATCGTGGAATCATTTCAATAAATTAAAATCTATAATATCGACACCGGGAGGGGTCATATTACATAGTTAGCTTAACACATTAGATTTATGAAACATTTCTTAGTCTCATGGCACACATATAAAAAATTATTTAAGATCCTGCAATAAAATATGTTGTTTAAATATCCTCGGTCCAACATAATTTAAACAATTTATTCAAGATAGAAATTGTAATCTATTGTTTCATTTAATTAATATGGGATCATCACTCAGGTAGGAATAATTTAAATATTTTAACAAGTAAGGCTTATGATAAAATTTTTAGTCCCATCACATGCATAAAATAATGATTAAAAATCCTGATATAAGAAATCTATTTTCATTCGATTTTAAATTAAAGGGCGGAAGATATATTTTTTAGATTTATAAAATATTTATTATTCATATAATATGCATATAATAATTACTTAAAATTCTGCAATCGAATACAGTTGTTGAAATGTACTCAATCAATCATTAACAGTTGTTTAAAAATAGGAATTATAACCCATCATTTCATTCGATTTATATGTTCGCGTGTCATGGTCACATAATTTCTTACAGGTAATGGATAAAAATGATGAAAATTAATCTCTGTTACTACAAACTTTTTTTTAAAATTCTAGTTGAATCATAGTGAAAAGTGATTCTATTCAATGATAACTTTTGATTTTTTCCTTCTTCGTCCAGATTAAATATATAAAAAGTTTTCTACAAAAATTTTATCAAGGCGTTAGGTCTAATAATTTTTGAATGGTATGTAATAAAATGTACATATCTTTGCAATTTAAAATAAATCTTCAGAATTTCTTACTATGTTTCGATTATTTACGATATCCACATCATATAATCTAATTTATAAATTATTTTTTTTAAACTAAAAACTGCATGTTTTAATTTAAAACAACTAAAATAATTATACAAATTAGTTGCGCCCAATTTAAATTATAATTTTTCAAAACTATGTTAGTTTTCGAAAAAACTTCAGATTTCCAACTTCTTCGAAAGAAATACCAGCACTAATGGTTAATCAAATTCTTAAAATTCTAGAAGACAGTCTACCTGTCTCTCATTATTAATAGTTTTAGGGGGAAAAAAGAGAAAAATTGTACATAAATTTTAGCAAGCATTCAAATTGAATCGTGCAATTCAATTTTTTGTGAGCGATTATTTTACAAATCATCGATAGATTTTGTGAAAATTTCAATCAATACAATTCGCCCGCAGTGGATCCTTTTAAACATGTTAGCTACGGAAAGCCATGGGCTATTTCTGAGCGTTTGGGGACCCACTACTGATTTAGAGACATGATAAATAGTTTTATTGGCAATAAATTCGTTTTAACGCTCCACTGTTATTTCCTGCGACAATTCAACGGAAATTGTCGTTAAAGCTCTTCTTCGACACGCGTTGTAAATATTCCGTGATCCCAAAGGGTATACTGAAATCGCCCCCAATACTCGATTAGATACAAGACATAAACGGAACTTAAGAAGAACGAACAACTGTAGCAATATCGATATCAAGGCAGTTAAACCAGCAGTATTTACAGTTATATCAGCCACGAAATTAATTCCGAAATTAAAATAGAAGCATGGTACGTTTGTAAAATACAGGGTTATTCAAAATAATTCATCAGATTTCATAATTCCATATTTTCTACCACAAAAGCACATGACAACAAACAATACATGAATACAAAGAAAAACTGTGGAAATTTTATATTGTGAAAAATAGATGGCCCTTGTAAAGCTATTTCGCGATAGCTGATTAGAAGCTTTCCCGGAGCGCAGTTGGATCAGTCGCAGTGAACCAAATGACTTGATATTCCACAGCTGGCCATTAAGTCAACCACTATGGCCCCATATGATTTTTTCCTTCAGGGGTTTGTAAAAGATAAAGTGTATGTACCACCATTACCCGCAAATTTATGTGAACTTAAGCTACGGATTTCTGCTGCTGAGCAATGAATTACCACTGACATTTAATAACGTGTTTGGTAGGAGTTTACATATAGTATTGACATTGCACATGTAACTAAAGGAAGTTATATCGAACACTTGTAAAAAATCATCATTCGAACATCATCATTCAAAATATCATTCTGAATAACTATGTATAAATATAATTCGTTTGAAATAAAGATTAGAAAGCGAACATAACCAATATTGCCGAGTTTGTTAAGAAAAACCTTCAAACATTTTAAAAAAAAATTAAGCACTCATCAGCAATGCGTAATTAAAGTTTATCATGATTAACCATCAAAATCTTTATTTCACAGATGCATTTAATTAATTTCTTTTTTTTTTCATTGAAAAGGAGATCATTGCATAACCGAACCTGCTAAAACTAAATATGGAAATAAAAATATTTTTGGATGTCCATGCAAAGACAATTTTAAGTGTATTCCGGATGTTATCACTGAAGAGGATGGGGTAAGTTTTTATTGATCTAATGAACTATATAAATACAATATTATCCATTGGCTGTTAATTTCCATATTTTCGTACTCCAGACTCATTAAAATGATTTTTCCATGATTCGTTAATATCTTCAATGATCTAATATAATGTAAAAATACAAGAAATAAATTTGTTTTTAGATATGTTAGGAGTAAACTTTTAAAACTTAATTGAAGTGAAAAAGAAGCGATTTATTTCATAAATTATAGTTTTTGTTATAAGCGATTTTGTTTTAATGCTATGATTTAAGAACAATTTAAATACATTTTTCTCCTGTATTTCAAGCATATGTTAGAAATAAAAATTCATAAGGATATCCAACTATACACTTGGAAAGTTTAATCAGAAGTGTTGTCACTTGTTTAGTTTTGTCATTGAAAGAACTGAAAAATGTTATTTTGGTGAATTCAAGAATTAAAAATGAAAACAAGCCTCGAGGTCTACAAATATAAAAAAATAGCGCCATAAATTTGGGCGATTTGATTAATTTAAATAACTAATTACTGATAATGCTTGATTAGTTCTAAATCAATGATCGAAATTGTATATAAATAATACTTAATTTTACTTTTCAGAAAACAATAATGAAAAACTTCTCTTGCAAGAAATTGGACTAAAAAGCATGCAGTACTTCAGAAAATTTAATTTTGTGTAAGCATATTGTAATATTTGCATCACATTAAATTGGGTTATTTTGTATTTTCGAAGACCAATAACATTTAGTTTATTTTGTTTAATGATACACATTAATACCTAATAATATTTATCATTCATATTATATTGAATAATGTATTTTATGAATTCAGTATTCGTCTCATGTACCAACATTCTTTTAAACTGTAGTAAAATTGCTTATTTATAGCATTTTTACTTCGATTTGTTTTCGATATTTTTCTTTTCTCATATTTGTTGTTTTAATCTTTTTAAGGAAATCATTATCAATCACTGAATGGTCCCTTCTTGAAATTTTGAAAAAATTTAACTAAATGCACAATATTCGAAAAAATATTTTCACATGTGAAGAACACACACAACAATTATTTATTGATAATACAATCATTATAAAAAAAAGTATTTTGACAGTTAAAAAATGAAAAAATGGCGTTAAAGCAAGGATAAATTCTCTGGAAAATGTACATAATAACATACAGTCAATTATAAATTAAAATAATTAAGAATGTAAGATATTACAATGAATTTTTACATACACAAAATTAACCTAAAATGGAAGTACACAAAATGGATATGCACAATGATTTTGTCAAGTTCTAAGCTAATTACAAATTTTTCTCTCTCAGATTCCATACGTAGAATGTTTAAATGCTGCTCCATTATACATATTAATATTCAATATTTTTAACATTTAAAAATACTTTCAATTTAATTGAATCGAAAAATAGATGTATTATCAGAACAACAGGAAAAAAAAACTTTTGATATTGCAAAATGTTTACCTGAAAATTATACTTAAATTAATTCCACAAGAAATATAATACTACAACAAAGACTTTTTTAACTGTGCGTATCTTATATTCCTTCAGCAGGGATAAAAAAATACATCATAATTATTGATTCGAATTTTTTTTATGAATTCATTCGTGTGAAGTATTGGAATTATATTATGTGTGATTTTAAGTTAAATTTTATTTAATAAAAGACATTTACCTGTTCAGTTTTATCTTTTACGCTCCAGTACTTACGTAGAATATTCTTAAAGCTTATTCTTTTATGTAAAATTTTAACAAGAATGAATTTCAAAAAGAACATTATTAAAAAGGTTCTATACAAAGTTTTCCAAAGAACAGGTTTAACCACTCAAGGTGCGCGTTTTCTTACAATGATTATTAAATTTTTCAATTAAATATTAAAATTAAAGTAAGCGCTGAAATATCGAGAAATGGACACTAGTAAACTTTTCCGATATTAAAATTAAAGCAAATGATAAATTATTAAATTGAATATATTTAAGCTAAATGTAATTAAAATTGAAGCAAAAAATAAAAAAAAAATTGAAAAGTGATCTGGTGTTCCTAAAGTAATCCACCTAAAACAATAGTTCCATAGGCGGCGAAAATTTATATCAAGAAATTTCTTTGGTATCTGTACAGAAACTTCTCTAAATTAATATAGCAAAATTACCATAAAAAAGGAATTAAAATTTATCATTATGGAAATCTTGAAAAATTACGACTCTTTGATTTACATGTACAATAAAATGAATTAGACATTATTTTTGAATGTACATTTGCTTGGAAATCAATAATCGAAATTCTCCAATCAAACATTATAACGTTAGTTAAAATATTAAACTTATTCATCTTTCGTATCTTCAAAATAAGGAACGAATGAAAAAACAGCTTTTTGATTTTTATTTCTTAAGATGAAGCAATGTATTGTAGTAATTAAAAATAAAATTAGAAATAAAGATATGCATCAAACATGAGAATAAATCAATTAGCAAAATATAATACAACATTTTTGGAGGTCGATTGACTTTTTTTGAACATACTAGCAATTCCATATTGTTAAAAGTTCCAGAAAATAAAAAAACATGTATTATAAAAAAGGTAACGAAAGATAATTAAAGGGAATTGCTCACAGAATGTAAGCTATCATAAGGTTCTGAAGCCCTTAATTTATCAAAGAATATACCTATATTGGAACAAAGGCTTCAAAAATTGCTCCCTAAATTGAATAGGAAAAACTCATTAATTTATTTTTATGTATTGCAATTGGCAAATTAAACCTTAACCCCTTGAAATAACATTATAATAATAAGAGATACTTCACGGAAAAAATATTAGCTGAATTTTTTATATTCTGTGAACAATCGTATTTCATATCGAAACAATGGATTTTTTCCCGCGAAAACATGGAAAAAACCATTACTAGAATAAAATAAATTCTCTGTTATTGGTGTCGTTTTCTTTTTAACATTCCATACATCGCAATGCTATTCGCAACCATAAGATAAAAGCACTTTACGGCTCCAGCAAAGTAAAAATACAACGATTGATTGTCATTACGTTGAAACTGAAAAAAAAAAGAATGATGGGGGAGAACGATTCACAGAACGAATAATCGATCGATCGATACAACACCTTTTATTCATGCGAAGAGAACGAATGAAAGATTCGAAATGGAAAGAAAAATGCTTCGATATGCAGATGAAACATGTAGGCTTTTGACGTTAACCGTCGAGAAAAACAGATGGCACTATTCAAATTAAGTTATTAGACGTATCGTGTTGCATTTTCGAAAAATTGTAAAGCAACGTTACAAATAATAAAACGACAGAAAGCAAGTAATCTGAATTGATTAGAGCCTCCTACTGGTGGCAGCTTAAGAGCGAAGCCGATGAAGTTACCTGTTCAAATTGAGCAACAGATGAAGAGTTTAATGAATGTGTTACAATATTTCGATAAAAATAATCTTTTGGTGATAATTGCTTAATAAGACACAGTTTTCGGTAATTATCTTGCTCTTTTATAAGCTAATGTAGTTACCCGTCGAACTAATTTTATAAAGAGAAGGTCCACAAAATTATTTAATTGTTTCGAACTATTACAAATTCCGAAATAGGTATGTTATTGATTTTTATAAATGAATTATATATGAACTTCATTTCAAAAAAATTATTTAATTCAATGTAAAAAATAATAAATTCATTCCCTTCAAATTTTTAATCGAGGGAAGTTTTTATCAAATTATTTGATTATTATTTTTTTTATTTCGTAAACGAACATCAAAAGGAAAATTTAAGTTTTTCTTATTGTTACTTTTTGGAAAAATCTGCATTTAAATTCTTTCACTTCCCCTTTGAACAACATTACAAAATCATTAACATTTTAGACCTTTATATGGGGAATAATGAATTGTATCAGAATAAAATTCTTCAATTACTGTTTGATGGAATACTATGAAATTAAAAAACAATTGCCTGGAGTAAAAAGAACACATGGTATCTAATTGGCATAAAACAGACCAAGCAATTGGTTTGAAAATGTCTATCTTGAATCAAGTTTGACATTTTTAATCATAGGAAGACATTTAAATTACAATTGTAATAAGGCATTTAGAAAGTAACAATTTATAAAATAAATTCATATATTTTCATGACGTATTAATATACAATAGCTCAAGCATGCATTAAATTTTTAAACCCCCTTGAGCCTTTTGAATTAGAACAAAGAAAAATTTTGCAATGATTTTTTTACATTTTATTTAGATAGCAGAATCTTTTTTTGGAAGAAAAAAACATTAAACGCTTTTCTTCATATTATTTTTTAATTGCTTAATTTTGTGCTTACAGATAAATATAGTTCGGTTTGAACAGAAAAGAAAACTATAAAACAGTATTTAGAAATTAGAAACCAAAAATCGAATTTATAAAGCTCAAATTCACAATTCACTAAAATTTCGATGTATTGGTAAACACATTATTATACTATCAATGGAAAAATGGAAAATTCTCAGAAATGGGAAATATTCATATTTACATAGATATACAAATATATCAAAACAAAAATAGTCAAAATGTATTCAATTTTCAAAATTTAGGCTTATTTTTTCACTCAATTTTTACTTGAAGGAGCATTATCATGTAAGGGGGAAATATTACTTTTCTTTAGAAAAATAATACACTCGTTACGTTTTATTGAAAAGTGTAAGATTTATCAGATAAATCCATCAAAAAATTTCTTTGGTATCACAAATGAAATTCGATTCTTCGTGGAATTATAAATTATTGTTAAATGTCTTTTTTTTTCGGGGAGGGGGGATAAAATATTTTCTGTAACGTTACGTATTAGTCCTCGATTTTATTCATATTTTTGTTACCTGCTTAGAAATTTGTCCCCAAATATAAGCGTATTTATAATATAAAAAATAAGTCTTCTAATATAGAAAATGTTTTTGCAAAGTATAATTACAAAAAATCTCTTTAAGAAACAGCAATAAAATTTCCTAATGTAAAATTAATGTTTGATTAAACATTTATTAGTTCTCGTGTCATATTCATACATAATAAATTTTTTTACCTGATATGAATACAACTATTGTATACGAATGCATGAAATGATTTTTTTAATCATAGTTACAATGGATTGAAAGCAAAAGATATGATTTTGTGACTATTTCTGAAATGTTTTATACCTCAGGAAACTGATATTCAGTGTCATACAGATTTACAAATTTGTGTGGGGACAAGGAAAAATCTTTTTCAAGTAATTATTTTCACGTTCAGCAATACACGGTTAAATGGTAATTTTATTATCTGAATATTTCTTCACACACACTCTCTCTCTTTTCTTACAAAATATAATTTAAAATATACTTCTATTTCTGCTTTAAATAAAAAAAAAATGAAAATCTCAATTAATGAATGGTTATACTCGATTGGGGATCCCTATCACCAAATCATCTTCTAGTAAGTTTATTCTCAGAAAAGCAAGGCGCTTTAGCAGTTCAAACAATCGTCTTTTGTCGCTATTCTATTATGAGACTCGTTGCAAAAGTCCATTGATTTACCATTAATTCATTTGACACGGGGAATCTGACATTCACCGGAAGAGAGCCCTGTGCACGAGGTTAAACAGCCTCGTCCCCAATTCCCCTTGAGGCTATTAACTTCACCCTTATTGCTGCGCCTATTGGTGGGAGCTCTTTAAAAGAGACCCCAAAGTTTAGAGAAAGCTATTTAATTATTACTTAATTGATATTTCAAGTTAGAAGGAGAGTAAATAATTCATCAGGGGTTGATGGGATTTCTTTCCTTTCAATAAAAGAAAATTACGTCGAAATAAAAATTGTAATTTTCTTTTAGAGTTTTGCCTTACTAGTGAAGGAAAAGAAGCAATTATTAATAATTTAAGCAAATGAGCAAGGAAAAATATTGCTCTCTTTCTATATATTTATACGCTAAAGTTGTTAAGATGAATTTTTTCAGTCAAAAAATGGAACGATTAGATATTACGTTTTAAGTAATGTGGTTTCATCTTTATTTATTTTTTAATGCTAGCATTTTTTCAGTTTTTCTTTCATAATTATATTGCTGAACAAAGGAAACCGAAATGAGGTAACAAGATGCATTCGACGTCTTTCATTCGGAGAGTTCTTAGATTAAATATTATTTGTTTTTCAATTTAAGGTAACAGTGCACTTTCGAATGATAGGTTTCGAATTGACGTAAATTTTACCAATACATGCATAATTTATGACCCTATGGGGTTTCAAAATTAGAAAAACACCTAAGTAAAGCTTTGTTAGTGTACAGTTTTGCTGTCAAAAAGGCATTTTATAAAAATATAATCAAAAATTAAGACTTTCCACAAAACGTAGCAACACAAAAAATGATTACTTTGACATTTTACAAATTAAATAGTATAGAATGCAACCTTATCTAGAGAAAAAAAAAGACTATTATTTTCATAATAAAATCCTTACGTTGGACGCTATGGTTGTTCGAATTACGAACATTGATATTTTCTTTAAAAGTCATTTGTAATTTTCATTTTATTGCAATATAGAAAATCTTTTACACATTATAAAACCTCAAGAATAGTCTATTCTACGAATCTATCATTTTGAAACTCACATTGGTACGTAATAACTTGAGGTATTGTGTTTAGCAGGAATGAAAAATATCGTTTTTAGAGCCATTCTGGTTAGAGAAATTCATGACCAAGTGATATTAAAACATCTGTAACTCATTTTCTAAACAAGATAGAAACAAAATTCAAACAGATCATCAAAGATAAAAGATTGAATGTTAAAATACGATTAAAAATTTAAAAAAGAAACAATATCTTGGACAAAAATTTTGTTTTAAAACGGCTGTACCTCACGATTTCGAATAAACAAAAATAACTATAAGAGATAAAATAGCTTATTTAAGCTATTTAAAGAAGAATTGTTTGATTCAAATACAGCAAAAGACTTCTACACCATTTTTTAATTCATACTAACATTAAATATAGACGACGAATTTGATTCAAGATCGCACTTAGTAGAAACACGAGGGCCTATTGGCGATGGACGCGTAATTTCCAAACTCGGTCAAGTTATGAGGACGACATTTGAACTAGGGACCCTACTCTACAAATTTCTTAATCTTCCTAATTTGAGAATATTGAGCATCGATAGTCTTAAAGCGCATCAATTTTGCTACACAAAAGTCTGTAGTGTAATAGGCCTTGAACACAAGAGAGGAATCAATCGACTTCCTCGGATGCACAACGAATTTGAAGACTTAAGGATAATATTCGTTTGAAACAGAAAATAGTACATGAAGTAAATATACCTTTCAAACCACTGAATTTGTCTTTATAAGAACTGAAACGAGTTTATCACCCTGATTTAGCCGTAAAATTGAAGAAATTGCAAGTTATATAGATAAAGCAAAAACAACGAAGCTATATTAAAATATCTAATTTACTTAATTGCATATATTAAAGGCACATATGCCAGCCATAATAGATAATATAAATAGAAAAATATATATCAATTCAAATAAACATTAAAGCATTATAAATACACAGTGAATGAAGGAAAAAAAAACTTAAAATTACTTAATTAAAAATGTTTTGAAAGTACCATAAATCCAAAAAATTGTTAATTATTAAATCTCAAAAAATACACTTATATATATGTATATAAAAAAAAAAACTTAACAGAAAAATATATATAGTAAAACTGCAAGAAAAAATTGAAAATGAAATCTTTTAAAAATGAAATATATATATATATATATATATATATATATATATATATATATATATATATATGTATTTAAAACTTGTAGACAAAATTACAAATAAACATTACTATATATTATACAATACAGAAAGAATCTCAGTATTAATTTAAAATAAGTACTTATAAAAAAACATGCTTGAAAGTTGAAAAAAATCTAAAACATTATTATTTATTACAAAATTTTAAAAATAAACTTATTTAACAAAAAAAAAAGAAAGAGAGAAACTTATTAACAAAAAATGTATCTATGTGCGTGCGTATAATAATTCCATAATATTTAAATGGTGGAGATCAGAGTTAGAATAAAACAGAAATATGTCAAATTCAAATTCCATCTATAACATATTATTAATAAAAAGTTGCAATTACAGTAATACTGTAAATCGTTTCAAAATAGAGGGGGAAAGAAGAATACAAAAATTAAAAGAATAAAGGTAAAAACAAACGTGAAATACTGTCAGAATTTAAACCCAAAAACTGTACGTAAGAATTTTTTACTTTTATTATTTATTTACGGGAACTTTAAAAATATTTTGAAATTCATTGCGTGATTATAAGCGCTGACTTACGGCTAAACAATTTTCTGCAAGATCTCTATCAATCCCAGTTTATTTGGTGATTTGGGGACAATTCGTAGGGCTAATCTCGTTAATCTCGTTAAATAGTAATAACGGGGACTTCCTTATTTCTTTCGCCACTTCAAGCAACACGTCTAGATCCCTTAAGCTCTCTATCATTGGGTGTCTAAAAGTATCTCGGGAGATGGAGGATTATGGACAATCGTATGAAGAAAATTAATTTCAAAAAATTAAGAAAGTGAGAAAGATACTGGATGAAGAAAAAGGACATTGGGAAAAGGATTATCATGTAGGTGGAACGTAAAAAATCAAAAACGAAATATTTTAATTTTTCTTAAAGTAACCAAATTATAATCATTTATTAATTAAATAATTTTTATTCCTCTTTTACTTTTGAGTATTAATTCAATTGCAGAGCATTCCTTTTTAATTAAGTAATTTTATCTTTTGGTGCTACTTTAATTAAACGAGATTTTTATTTGGTCCAAATTTAAATATATTGTTAAAATACGAATATAGAAGAGAAAGAACCAACTAATTGAGTTTAAACTTGTATACTCTTCCCATTTTTTAGCATTTCATACTAATATACAATACCAAAAACTTTTGCGATCAAAAATATTATTTTAAGAAAGATATTCAGAAGCTTATATTGAAAAGAAAGCAATGTTATGAAAATTTAAAAGCAGTTCTTTTAAACTATGTGTGGTAAAAAAAAGGAAACGAGAACTTAAATTTCATACATATGAGAATTTCTTGAAACTATGAGTGTTAAAAGCAACGTCTATGTGAAAATATTTTAAAGCAAAATAGAACATTTTCACCACTTTTGTGAAGTACGTGTATATTCAATACAAAATTTCAGATTTCAGATATTCTAATACTTACTTATATTTATTTCGTATAATTTGAATATTTCAATTAAACATTTTTCACGTTTTAATTTTGCTGAAATACATTTAAAAGTAGATGTGCATCATCAATTCTAATTGCATTAATTATTAATTTTAATGTATTTATATCATTTTTATATTACCGTAACTTATATTATAATTCTTAAAACAAGTTTAATTAAATTGAGAAGGACTTCTTTGAATAGGAAGATTAAGTTGATTTAAATATGAGAAATTTTAGATAGTGAAACATTTCATTTGATCATATAAGTTATCCATTCACATCAATAGCACTTTTATTGGAATGTAGATACAACCATTGTATCTCACGGCCAACATCCGTTGTTTTATAATACAAACGTGCAAAGTGATTTTCGTGTTGAAGAGCAAATGAAAGAGAGAATAGAAAAAAAATCATAATTTTGTTGATGTAATGAAAATAATTTGTAAAACATTAAATACTGGTATAAAAAGGTTAGAAAATGGCTAAAAATGTTAAAAAATCTTTAGAATTATGAAGTAAATTCTACAGTAAGTTTTATTTGTTGTAATAAACCATTTAGAAGCTGGCTATTCAATTCTAACATTTCCCGCGGAGTGTACCTAAAGGGTTAAAAATACTCCAAAGAATGATATCAATGTTCTAACTGAAATAAGAATTATATTAAAAAAAAAGGATATTTTTGTTCCATTTTTTATATATAATTTCAAGCAAGTAGGCATTAACCACTGAGTCGACTTCGATGTGATATTTTTTTTTTCTCTTTTTCTAGAACATTCTATTCTTGTAACTGTACCTTGGGTTATTTTCACCATCGAGTCCGTGAATCGTTTGCTACATAAAACGTAAGAAAAATTCTTTCACTTCACTTCCTTACTTTGTAGTAGTGGAACCTTTTTAAAGTTGTAAAGCTGAAAGCATTACCAGAAATCTCATAGCTTCGGGGACAAAATTTGAAGAGATCGAACGAAGTAAAAAATACTCATATATATATAAAAGTAAAGTAAATAGAAGGGAGTTTTTCGTTTCGATTAGATATAAGGGATTGAAATTGGAAGAAGAGAGCTTCTGTCACTGCAGATTCCTCATTTCGGGAAATGGCGGGAAAAATGAAATAAAAAAGTTCTTATAACGATAGTCTCTTCCTAGCAGCATAAAGAAACTTCTTGAGTTTGAAAATGTATATATATAGATATATCTATATTTCTCGATTTCGGATTAAATGAAAACTATTTTGAAAAAGATGTCCTCAAGATGAAAAAAGTTTGCTTTTCTTTGGAATGTACTAAAGGATTTAATAGTTAAAAAGACGAGTTTCCTGGTCAAATTTCAGCATTTTTTTATGTTATTGAAAAGCTTCATGTTATGTGACGTAATGAAATGTGAGACATATGTAGAATAAAATTACGTAGATTTCAGTCTTTCCTTTTAAGATAAAACAAAATATACTAATCAAAAAGTAAATAAAAGGAACAAATAATATTTTTTACAATAAATAATCATGTTTCAATTAAATGACCAAGTTTTACTTATCAAATCGAAATGTAAATATTTGTCATTAAGCAAATTAAATTCTAATGTGTTTCAGCAAAAATTAGCTTGTGATTCAAAATCATGTCACAAAAGTTTTCTACTTATTGTATTTGAAACTTATCACAAAAAAAAGACTTTCTATAATTTATAAGATAAATAATTAAGATACTTAATATATAACAGTGAATTTATCATTTCACAATTGAAAGTAAGATAATCCTAATGTTTTTAATCCTTTACTTAAAGTATAAGAACTTAAGTCCTTGTTATTAGAGGATGATTGAAATTATGTTCTCATTTTATAAATACAAAGCAAATCGGAAGAAGCATTTTTTTATTTACTAAGGATTTTCTTAAGATCAGAAAATGAAAATCGAAATCAAAACATGTTTACAACATGGAATAATTTAGATCGTCAAATGAACAAATTCTAAAGATAACCTTTACAATTAGAATAATTTATACAGTAACACATGTACATTTGTACACTATTACACATGTATTCCAACATAAATCACATTAGTCAATGTCAGGTTTTAAATTATTAAGTGATTCTGATCTTAGATCAGCTCCTAATAATCATGATATGGAAAAAAATAGATCTCTGGATCAATTTACTCAGTTTTAAAAATTACAAAGATTTTTCCATAGTAATTAACAGTGAACAGTTTTACGGTAAAATCAATTGTAAAACGAAGGTAAAGGTAAGTATGATTTAATACAAAGACAGAACTGAAATACTATACATACTAAGAGATATAGACATTAATTGAAAATAAAATCTTACCGTAATTTAAAAAATAAAATATAAATGTAAAGTGTTCCAAAACGATAATCGAAGGATGTACACAAAATGTCTGATCATAAAGTTAGAATTATTAAAGGATTTCTTAAAGAGAAGCAATTTGTTATTGGGTTTAGTGAAAAATATCTAATAATTTTTTTTCAAATGAATGTAATGATTAATTTGAGTATTTTCAAAATTAAGCAAAAAGGAAAAGGAAATAGTGAGAAATAAGGAAATGCTGAATATATAAACATAACAAATAAGGAAAATTTTAACTTCATTAACTTTAATAAAAAATTAAATTAAAATAAAGAAGTATTTGATTTCTGAATAACAAAGCAAGCAACAGTTTCGCATAAATGCACATGAATAGAAATTCTAATGTAACAATCACATGTCTTACACTTTTTAAAATATTATTCCCAAAATATAAAACAAACTCGCACATGGTAATAATTTACCCTAAATCAATCTTGATAAATCACATATGAGACAAAAGAACAATCACCACTTTAGATGACAAGTAACTGCTTTTCGATAATACAATAAAAAATACTATTTGTGAATTTTTTGATTGATTATAAAAATGTCGTTGGTATGTAAGATAAACTTGAAAATTCTTTCTCTCAATTGAATTTACAATGGATAAAATATAATAATCCCTCCCCTTCTCCCGTTCATTGTATTTAGGCATCGATTGCTTGCAAATTGTTTTGTTTTTGAACGAGTGTTTAAAGCTTAAATAAACAATTTTTTCCTCAAAAACTATTACATTATAGACTTTATAACGGCTAACACTTAGAAAAAATATGTTAAATGTTTTAAAAAATGTTAAACATGAAATAATCTATGAAAAAAAAAATCTAACTAGACTGGAATCTCTCGCAAATAAGCTCTATGCAAATTTCAAGAACAGGATTTTGAATGTGAGCCGCTTTCATGATACTTCGTTCAAAATAATTTAATACTAATGTTTTGTTGCAAACATCCAGTTGATATCTAATTACATTCTCTTAATTCCATAATCACCTAGAAATGTTAGCCATCAGCAGAAAGCGTTGAAGAAAGAAATGTGTCTTTACGAATCTTTCTCATCTACAAAAATCACATAACTCACTTTTCACATGTGTGCGTTGTTACTAATGGAGTCCGCTCAGTTTGGAAGTGTACTGTTTGGAAGTGAAGTTATATTTACGAATTGAGCCAATTCTAGGTACAGTTAAATGCAAATAGCGTTTATTAAATAATATAAACAGTTCCTTTATTTGAACAGTTTCTATTATTATTTTGAAAAACAATTAAAGATAGGTTGGAATGGACATGAAATGAAATATATAATTATGCATTACAAATTTCATTCTTTATGAAAGTACATTTGAGTATCAAACGAAATAAAATAGTTCCCTTTGTTGCCAAAATAAAAAAACATTGGTTAATTCCCTATGATTTTTATTATATCTTTTAACGTATTTTTCTTTTTCTATGCAAATGAAAGGAAAAAGAACATTTTTATATCACTTAAAGGAACTTTTTGCTACTTTTTATTGCTTTAAAGCCATTAAATAGATCGGTAATTTTTTTTGAAGCATCTGATATATACCGTATTAAAAAATATATTTCGTTATTTCTGTGAAAAAAATTAATACTTCCTAAGCTTAAAATAATATTCATTCTATATCTAAATTTTATTTATCAAAATAGAATATATTTTTATTATGAATAAAATTTAGAGCTTTCGAAATTTAGTTTCTAATTAATTTATGCAGAGCACTTTAAATTGAAATATCACCCTGACATTCTTTTCGCTAAAAACCATGATTCCATATATATCAGTTGCGGGTAACTTTCAGATATACAATCAGTTTTCACTACATATAAAAGAAACCGTGCTTATCTTATTAACATCATAAGAAATAATGATGTTACCCTAAGTACAAACAGCATAATTTTAATAATTTTATAGTTATCAAGATTATATACAATTTAAGCAAATTATGTTTATATGCTGATATATTTATAATGTATGTAAAACACTTCTAAAAAACAATGATGTAATAAGAATGAAAATATTAAAATATGATAAACAACTCGTAGAAAACCTTAATTTCGATGTCAGAGAATAACTGCTACAATCCAGGAGCCTTTTGAATTTTTTGAAAATTTTTATTCTGACAGCAATACCAGAACACACTTTCATTCTTTTGTAAATGAAACGCATAAAATATATTTCAACGAGATTTTACAATCTGCTCTGATAAAAATTTATGTTCGGAGTAAACATTATAGTTGATACTAAAAAGCCATTTGAGTAGCTCATCAAGTCTTATTTCATTTTATTTAAAAAATATTTTTTTACTTGATTTTCATTTCCTGAAGCCATGATTTAGCGTTTTGAAATTTTCATTACTAGAAATTCGACACTGAAAAAGGCCTCCAGGATTTAGAAGAATTTGTTACAAAAATTATACTGCAAGAAAGAAAAAGAAATGTCATGAGTCATTTCCTTCTTATTCTTTCTATTGCTTCGAATTTCTTCCATCTCATAACGTTCCTCCTTCATTATGATTGAAATAGGAGAAGCCCAATTTTCCTTCCTTGCTACCTATCGATCTATCAGCAATAAAGCAAGAATTCCTGATAAACATAGATGGAGAAAACTGACAGTAAAGAAAACGGTTCATTGTCAATCTTCCTTCCACGGAAACATTCGACATGCCCTAGAACAGCTGTAGAAGTTTTCATTCGCCAACTAGGAAGTTCGACGAAAGAGGAAGCCTTCAAAATATAAATTCTTTTTCGAAGTTGTATACGCGCCATTTTGCTATTTTTTTTTTTATCTTTACCCTCTTCTCACTTTATTCGCAGTTGCAGTGTCATCATCTTCATCGTTTCCCCCTTGTCTTTTCATCGCGTGTCATTCTTCTTCTTCCAGCGTCCAAAACAGTTTTGTGTTCGCTCTATCATTCTATCATCTTTCTATCGTCTTCTGTAGCCGTCCAGCGAAGATTACTGAAGCGCGAAATGGCAACAGATGCTGCTCGCCTCCTATTGGCTCTTGTGCCGTGAAAGACTGAACGCTCGAATAGAATGGTGCGTTTTCGTCGGGACTGGGCTTCGTCCGGATACAAGGCTTGTTGCATCACATTTTTTTCTTCTTTTTTTTTCTGCTCATTCTTCTTCGTCTTCTGTCCTCTTCTTTTCTTCTCTCCCATCTTCTAAAATTCTTTACGTTAACTGTAGCGGACTGAAATACAATAGCGTGTTGTTAGCGGTTTCCAGAATTATTACAGACGATTGATTTAAAAGTTTCATATCGCGGTTCCCCTAAAATTAAAAGTTTGTCCAAAGACCCGAGGAAAATTAATTAACAGCCCCAGCAAATTTTATTCAGAGAGAAATAGCTATACAACTAGAATTTTTAATTTGAGCTAAAATAACGGTTATGTATTAAACTTGTATATAAATAGTATTAATAATATGAAGTATATAAAGGGCTGATTAGTACATATTAAAAGAAGATTGATTAAAATGTTCTTAACAACTTTCTTTAATTTCTAAAGATGTAACAAAAGGATATGTTAATTAACTTTAGTTGAAAGTAATATTAATGAATTTGTACAGTTATTTTGCTTGGAGTGTCATCTTTCATAGAGATGGTCAATTCTTTATAAAAGCAATTATGGAATCTTTGATCAGATAAGAAAAACTATCATTCCTTATTTACTAAATTCTTTAATTTGTAAAAAAAAACCCATAAAATGATCAAGCTATTCCCTTTCTTTCTTTTTTAAAATCCCATTTCTTAAAAATATTCTACTTTCATCCAAATCATGAAAGAAATTGCCGGTATCGTTTATAGTAATCCACATTTTTACAATCCTGCAGTAGAAGTAAATTTGCTGTAAAAAATGCAGAAGATCCAAGTTGCTTAACAATCAGAATCAGTTTAATAGAACAATACAGACTCTTGATTTTCCAATGCTTTAATTTTGAAAAAATTAATGAACGTGCGGAACATTTACTGAAGAGAAATAACTAATGGTAGCCAAGAATTTCTTTTATTTAATTGGTAAATGACGTTCAATTTTATTAATCGAATATCATTTTAAAACTTTTCACAAAAGCTATAAATTTAAAAATAAGAAAGTAAATTTAATTTTTCTTATATATCTGTGTGTGTATGTGTGATCAATATTATTCTTAAGTATGTAAGTCATATGAAGGCTAAAAGTAGCCCGTATTATAAAAAAGTCTATTATAAAGCTCCAAAATAATATTGTTATTGGATATGTAGATAGAATATCTAATAATTTATAAGCATTACCACTGAAATACTGAGAATAAAAGTTGAAAAAATAATCCTTTTATTGAAATTTAAAATAGTGAAAGAAAAATTAACAAAATAATAACTGCTCTTTATATGAAAACTGGTTTCCGAATTAACAGTATAAAAAATATTTACATACTTTTTAATTCCTAAATTTTATAAGGTACTTATTAAATTCTGCACAGTGAGGCAAATAGATGTGATACTACAAAAAATGATAAATTATCGCTAACTATTTTACAAGAAATTAAAGATAATCTTAATAAGACCTATATTATAAAGAATAGTTCTGATATAATTAAGTATATGAAAACCAAAGAAAATTTTTCTATCCACAGCTTTAACTTTGAAGATTCATTTAATTCAACTGCTATAGATCGGTGGTATTCAAACTTTGTCGACTTATGGAACCCTTAGAACTTTAAGTTTTTAAGATTTACTATAAGGCTTAACGGAATACTCTCCCAAAATTTGAAAAATACATCTTAAAATAATATTTAAAGTAGATCAACACGTTATAGGTACTTCATTTAAAAATAAATAAAGAAAAGCATTGTATTTTTTGCTAAAATTTTTTACAAATTTTTTTTATTTCATTACATATATAAATATAACTAACTCACAAATACATAAACCCGTGTTCCAGGTGTCCCACACCCTTTCATAATATTTAGTGACTGGGGTGTGCTTCCAATGTTTAAAGCAAACTGACGAAGTCTTTGTCGCATTTCATACTCTACATTTAATTTGTTTCTATATATTATTTTTGTTGCCACATGCATTAAAAAAGATTTTTTACATATTAAATAACAAGAAATATTACATAACAAGTAAAAAAATAAGTTTCGACTAAATTTGAAAAAAAGACTGATTTAAATAAATTTTGCAAATATTGTATTAGTGCAGATTTTGGTAATAATTTTTTTAAGACTCCATTAAAATTTGAAAATTATAAGATAAAATAAATAATTTTATTCAATACTTAAAAACATTCAAGAAGACTTTCAATGTTTTCACTAATACATCATTAAAGTTTAAATAGTCGGATTACTTCAACTAATAATTTTTCAATTTAATTTTACTCTGTGGATGATGATACATGAATTATTTTTGAAATTTAATTATTTTATTAAGAAATTAATTTAGTATCATATATTTTAATTTAAAGAAATATTTTTAAAATCTTTTGGTAATTTTATTACTATTTTTAGGAAATTATTACAGTAACTTTCCCAATTTTGTGATTTTTGGCAGAACCTTTTAATTTGACGCCATTTGCAATAAGTACTTTAGTAATGTATGCGAGAATTTGTGTTAAGATCTTAAATTTAAATTCCTTTGAATATTCATTAATAAAATGCGTATTTATGTGAATATATAATTTAAGTAAGTTAATTTGGAAGTAGTTACATTTAAACTTTGTTCCATTTTGTATTCTTAAAGCATTATTGCGTGCAATTCCTCAGAAAAGTTTAATTTTTGTTCACTCATAATTGGCTCTTCGGTTTTTATTATATTTAACAATTTTTATCATAAAGTAATTCGTGAGTGGATTGGTCTGAATCCATTAAAGCATGTTTAATCATGTATTTTCAGTTCACGGCCAGAGACAGCAAAATAAATTTGTTTATATCCTAGTTTTGATTCTTTATTTTCTCAGTTAATTCGAAATTCTTAAAAAAATACTCTAATGTCTGAGGTTTACTTTTTACTATGATTTATGTATTTATAACATAACCATGATTCTTAAAAGATAAATAATTATTTAATAAATATTAATAATTCTAAAAGCTTTTATTCATGTAAAATTAATGTATTTTTAGATATTAGATTATCTACACTTTTACTTTCTCTCTCTGTATATATATATATATATATATATATATATATATATATATATATATATATATATATATATATATATAAATATATAATGTGTCTTGAGGTTCAAAAAATTGATTCGAGCCACCTACTTTGATGATAAATTGACTATATAGTAAAAATACTTATAATTGCAAGACAGTTGAATTTTAATAAATGTTATTTTAACATTTACTAGAGATCCTCTATCACTGTTTCTCGTCATTTTTTTGCGAACAATTCAGGGAAAACTATCAATTGTGACTTTAAATTTATGTCTTTATTTCAGTTCTCAAAACGTTTTACCAGTATTTAGAAATTTTAAAAGAAATAAATAATAAAAATATTAAATCAAAACTGAACTACACATTTTTGTAATATACTGAAAATAAAGAAGCAAGAGAAAGAACAGGTTTTTTTTGTGTAATATTTGAGATGTGGTTTTGAAATTTCATTAAACATTTTCAAAATATTTTTTCAACAGTTCAAAACGTAATAATAATGAAAAATCTAATGAATATTCATTCTAATAGAAATGGTTGAATTTGATAAAATGTCTCGAAATGAAATTTATTAATAGATAATGTATAAATAAAATATAGTTTTTAACTATAAGTCTAAGGAATAATTTGTAAAATGACATGTCAGTTGAAAAGTCCCCGGCCTGACACATAGATGGCGCTACTAAAATTAAATCCATATGTTGTTAAAAATTAAAGTTCATTTAACCATTTTTTGATATTTACTCTTCGATTTGGAATCCACATTATCCTAATTATACAAATGCTCATATAAAAATATAAAAAAATGTAATAATAATAAATTTTTGGCATATCTGTACGTAAATTACATTTTTGCTTTGGTTTTTTTTTACAAAAAAACATATTTTCTCCTTATTCATATCCCATGATTAAGTAAAAATACCCGAAAATCGATATTTTAATAATTTAATTCTCGTACTTAACCTAATTACTTAACATAGATAAAACAGTATAGATCAAAAACATCTAACTTTATCTACGGGGAATGAACAAATCAACTTTGCTAAACTGTACATATATTAACGACAGTTTTTTTCTCAAATTCTAGAAGGAAGTGGAGGGAGGGGCAATTCTGGTGAAGAAAGATTATATGTGTCTCTTTGATTCCACACAAAATAGCAAAATAAAGTTAGATTTTAATATTTTCAATCTTTCTAATTAGAAAGCGCTGTGATAATGAAATGCAGCATACAATACCAAATAAGTCGAAGCCATTTTTTTAGAATCAAATAAAAATCAAATATAAAAGTGTTTTTAATTTTTCTAGCCAAATTACTTCGAGATATTTGTAAATTCAGAAGAAATCCACACAAAAAAGAGAAAAATATGTGCTTATCCATCTTCAAAACGTCTTTTTTTTTCTGAATATAATTGGAATGCATAAACAATATTGTAAGCATTTAACTTCAGCTTCTTTAGAACAAGAAACTTTTCTTTATGTAATAGAATATTAAAGTAAGAAATTCCTTCTTTTTCCACTTGAAGAAATGAACCATATACATTTATTTTGAATAACTTTATCAAAGTATATTTTTACACTTTATCTTCATTTTTCATCTGAGATTATTAAACTATGTTATTTACTCGATCCCCTAACTTATCTTTTTCTTCTAAATGAATTCAGTTGCTCCGAAGCTGAAGAAACTCATCTCGCATAGTTTGTCACTAGTGATCCCATCCTTAAAAAAACTCAAATGAGTAATTCTTTTTACTCCACGTGTTCATAATGAACATAAATCTAGGTTCAGACGAATGAATTTCCTTGGCTGCCGTGCTCCAGCATTATGTGTTAGCCCCATTACCTCCCTTAATGGCTTTGCAGGTAACTCCAGTAGACGGCAGACTCTATAATAAAGGGGAGGGGTGGTCTGAAAGGGGTGGCTCCAGGAGCCAAGAGGTTAATGGTCTAAATCACAGGAGCCAAGAGATTCAAAGTTTTGAATTTTAATAACGTTGGTGCCGGGTCCAGGATTTATGGCAGCGAATAATATGAGTTTCCTCGCAGTGGTGTGTTATGTCATAACGTGATAGCTTGTTTCGCGGCTGGGTAGCTCTTTATGCGTTGGCTGTTTTGCGGCTAAGGATTAGGACTGTCCGGGGAAAGGGTTAGAGCGCGATTGTAAGAGCAAGGTTTCTTATCTATTATGGCATTAATATCCTCTGATGTGTATTGCGATGCTGGCCACCCATAAAGCAGCACGCCGAAAACATTTTCTATTCTCGCACTGCGTGAGATAAATTGTAATAACATGGAATGGCAACACGGTGCGGTATTATAAATCTATGTCTTCGTATGGATTCAATGGATAAATATTAAAAACCACCGCATTTGACCTCAACCAGGCCGAAGTGTTTCTATGATACGCTTATATTTTATCTTCTTATATCATTTAACTCTTCGCGGTCAAAATTAATTTTTTCCTCATTATCAGTAACCTGATCTAAATTAATTTTTGAGTTACATCAATTTACTGTCGATCTAGCAATTTTAATTAAGTTTTCATATAATGAAAGATGAAAAATTAACAATATATGAAATTTCAATAAAGGAGCTTTATTGATCATTTTTGTTATACATTAATGGATTTTAAAATGTTTCATAGAGTGATGTCTTTCGGAGCAATTCCCTAAATGCAGTTCAGGATTTCGCGTATATTCGTATGTTTCACAAACGTCAGTAGTTTATCTTCTTCCGCCAGGTACACTCCCATTTGAGCAGACTAAACAGTCTTCAAGTTTTCCATTTGGGTGAGGAGGTGACGAAGGTCCTGGGTCAGTTCTGAGTTTCTTACTTACATAGTCAGTAACACTACTTCTGATTATCGAAAAATATTCATTTTCTTGACAAGTTCAGAAGGCCTTCATGTAACTTACTCAAATAATCTTTATCACCACTGCTAAGTACACTTTTAACACCTCCTCTTCACCTAAATGTTACCATTTTTTTCACACAAAAAGTATATTTAAAACTAAAGAAAGATTTTAAACATTTAATTTTACTGATATGGAAGCATTTACAATAACGAAGTTCTAACAAGGTTCGTAGTGGAGCCCGTTGTAACCTTAACAAGATCGCACAAAAATGATAATGTACTACGTTACACAAAAATAAAACAAAATATAATTACCAACAAAAATAATTCTAAAACCGTCGAACGATGCAAAGTTTATGCAACAAATCTGATAACTACTCATTTGCGTTAAACAATAGAAACAATATCAGCAATTCTCAAATTTAAAAACCTTGTCGTATGGCATTCGATTTGCTGCAAAGGAAGATGATGTAGCAAATGATTAATGGAATTATAATTTTAATATAACCTCATTGAGATGAATTATAAATTGAATAAGTAACTGTTTCAGGATGTATTGTAAAACGTTCCAATCAAAACTAGATCAATACTTTACCGAGTCAAAGTATTTGACACTCTCCAGTACTTTATAATCAAATTTTAAAAAACTCAGTATAAAATATAACTTTTGATATCTTTCGGGGCCCTTAATCTACAATCAAATCATCAGCCCTATTGATACTAAGGCCCCAGAAATTACGATTTGATATAAAAGTTTTCTAGTAAATTTGGCTCAATAAAAAGTATTACCTCTATTTTGATTTTAAATAGCTGCACCTTTTTATTTTATTGAAAATAATTAATATCTATTTTACATATAGATTTACAATTATACAATTTTCGTGTCGCGTAATGTAATAATGGAATAGAAGTCAAGGGGGGGGAATCAAGTTTGGAGAAGAAAACCAGCATATTTTGTTCGAAATCAAAGCCACAAAGTATGTCTCATACTGAAATGTTACATTATAAACCGAAACTTTAAAATTAAAACAAAAAATAAACTTGTAAGAGCAGTAGAATTTAAATTATGATCAATGCTTTAGATATACGTAAACCGCCTTTATTAGCAACATCCTGAATGTAAGATGCTTTAAATAAACTAAGGAAATATAAAAAAGGAATGAATAAAGTAAATTATTATGTGGGATAATCAAAGCCCAAATGAAGAGAGATACTATTTTAAAATGCTACAATTCAAAGGTGTCCCGAAATTTACTATCAAGCATTATTTGACATTAATTGGAATTCGTCACTTGAATGCATTTGGTTTCGAATTTATTCAGTTCCTATACATTTAAAATTTCTAGGAACCTTACGAAGTCTAACTTTATTTAAAAACATTCATGATTACTTTCCGATTGTGTACCCTTTTCTCACAAAAATATTTCAATAGAAGTTAACGATGATTATTATTTATTAAATGTGTTGTATCCCTTTGTTTCAGGGCAGAAACAAAACTTTAAAAATAAAGTATAAATTGAGGATAAATATATATATAAAAATAAAAATAAAGTATATACTTAATATGTACTCTATGCAATTACTCGTTATTTAAGTAGTTAAATGAATAATTACAATACTGAAAGAATTAGAATTGCAAATGAAGAAATAATTCAAATTTTGAACACATTCGTAAACATACATTTTAATTTTCCTCCTTTTAACTAACTATACGAGCTATAAAATATAAAAGCTTCTTAAAGGGGTCTACGTGTAATAGGCTGTTGTACATTTTTATATGATTTATTGATAGAGTTTAATTTAATCTAATAGCAATAAATAATATTATACTTAAACTGTTGATTCAGAACAGCGAGAATTAATGATATGTTTAGATGGGTTATCTCTCACTTTTTAACTATAATGAGATATATTTTATTAATATAAGTGATAGTTATCTGAACACTAATTAATTATGATGAAAAATAAAATAATTATTCATAAATAAAAGATAATTCTCCAGAAAAAGGATTTATTATATACTATATAAAAATGAATTTTCATTTAGACGTGAGATGAATTCTCTTTACTTATGTATATTTTGTTTGAAAGTTACGTGAAAATATATAATATTTTATTTACCTTAAACTTTTTTCTAATATGTAAGCATAACTAACGATTTATCTATAATTTATTCAAAAAATGTTACAAAATGCATTGTAGAAATACATCTATACAATGATAAGAAAATGAATGTGCTTTGATTGTAAGTTTAAAGAAGTTTTCGTTTCTTTTGCTAAACTATGGCACATTGATGCTTCTGAGTGAGGTTCCGTGATGTCGAGTTTCGAAGCAGATTTTTTTTTACAGGAGCATTTCTGTGTTCGAGTTTATTTATTTATTTTGTGTGATACGATGTATGTAACTATGTTCTATTAATTCTTTTTCGACATTTTTTAGAGTTTTGTACTTCTTTAATTATTTAAAATCCTGTGATCAGTTACAGAGCCAAATTAGATGACCAAACGAAACGCATAAAGTGATAGTAGGCGTGTATTTAATTATCAGTGGGGAAATGAGTCATTATTAATAGCAAACTCATCAGGAAAATCGTTTTGCAATGCTTCTACTTTTTCACTTAATAGAAAACATGATCTTAATAGACACTATATAACACAACATTAGACTGAAAAAAGGAGAAGAAATTAATTTCGAGAGTTGCGAAAAGAATATGAAAGTAAGAAAAGGAAGAAATTAGAAAAAGACAAAATATATATGCTAAATAAAGTTGTGACGATTTAGTTAATGACAGAAGAGTCATACGAAATTGGTTAAGGTGGCAAAAAAGAGAGACCTTTATCTGACGGAGAAGAAATTGTTAAGCCTTGTCTCCAAATATTTACAGGCTATTTTGATAATAAAGGTATTAAAAAGAAAGCAGACAAAATTGCTAAATCAAGACAAACAATTACGAGACACATCGGCAATCGATTTACAGTTGGGAACAAACATTTTCATCAATGAAACTGATTAAAAGCAAACCAAGTTCATAAATAACTGATTCCAATTTGATGAATTTTCTGCTGCTCACAGTAACAAATTTAACACCAAACATTAAAGGATTAGGGAACCCGAACAGACTCAAATGTTTCATTAATAATAAGTAATTTACATGCTGTTATAGACGATGTAAGATATTTTAGATACGATAATTAAATCATTTCAAAAAGTTATAATTATGTCTATAAACATATATACTTCTATTAAAAAGATTATCAAACAAACGCCAAGGACAGGACTCCTTCTACTAAGTACAGAGAACAGACAAATCCAAATTCCAAGTTGCATTCGCTCTTAGAGGTGACAACTGTGTTCTAGAGTAATCTTCACCAAATAAGAATCTCTGGTAGATATAGCATCCTCAGGAAATGGTCATCTTTTCCTATAGGATACCATTCATGACTATTGAAGATCGGTGCTTCACTAAACTGAAGTAAATTAATTAATTCAAATTGTGATTAAATTATTCCTTTTCCTCACCCCAAGTGAAATAGATATTATCCTTATCTCTATTCACCAAAATCTAACCATGAAGGCAAGGTGGTATAAAGAGTGCTCGCGTTACTTGGAGCTTCTGAACTCGTCTGGCGAAAAATTGGAAAAAATTATGCAAAAGGTTTTCTAACTTTGCACTAGAGTATTGTGTATATTTTTTCTAATAATTATATGTATTTTGCATTGTGAATGTTTCAAAATTTAGACTTGATGACATCAAACACGCATATATTTCTTTGTGAACTATTTTACAGCCTTTTTACATAATTTAAAAGTGGCATACAAGAAAAATCATTAGGTACGTATCTGATTATTTTGAGCAGTATCTTTTAACCGTTAAATGTTTTATACTCGTAAGCACGTGACACTGGAATTTTGCCAACTGATAAAGTTATTCACGTCGTAGTATATCTGGGATCGTTTTAAAAACTATGCTAACGAAATATAGGCAAAACAGTGTTGATCAGCTCGCGTTCAATATCTGCATTATTTTATCAAGAGTCATATTAGTGAACGAACTTGTTCGGAAGCAATATCGGTTTATTAGTTTACTGGAATTACTAATAATAAGTTGCATATCAACTAGATGTGATGGAAAAGAAAGACCATTTTCTAAATTTATAAAAACAGTACAATAACCCTTCTAATTGGTTCAACTGGCAATTAGTTCCACGAAAATAGCAAGTAAATAGGAACAAGAATGAAATGAAAATCGAATCTTTATTGATATTATATATATCCATGGGCATGATAATTTTTTAACTTCGCCTTAAGTGTTCACTGTCGAATTACATACAAGTTTACACAATTACGAAATTAATTAAGCAGAGGAATCCTCTCAAATTTGTATTTTCACAAAATACTTTTAATGACAATTGGACTATGGTAGTCAAAACTGCGGATCGCATAAATAAACAGAGTAATTATACAAATAAAAATTGTTAACGCTAGTTATTTTTACAAATCGCGAGTTACTTTTAGTCATATGAAGTTTAATTTGTCACATTAGAATGTTGGTTTGTGAGAAGAGGAAGTAGTACTTCTACACCAATTTATAAACCACTTTTTTCACAAAAATTAAAATGAGATATAAATTTCATGTATTCAAGAAGCGTTCAAATATTAAATTGCCTTTAATAGAATGAATATTAATTAATATTATTTCCTATTAAAAATAAATGTTAAAAATTTAATGAAAAAGCAAAAATTGTGGTTCTGCTTTCAATTGACATTTTCTTTAATTTTAAAGAAATTCAAAACAATGAGATACGCCCATTAAAATAAACAAAGCACATCTCACAGATGCACCAATCTGTAAGCATGTTATCACGAAATTCTATTAACTACACCGGAATGACTTTAGAAAGTTTGGTTCAAGTTTAAAAATCATAAGAAACTTTCTTTCTCAGAGTTTGTAATACTACATCTTTTTTGTTTCGTTTTTGTCAGGCTGAGATATATCTATGGACGCATCTTAAGTTAAAAACAGCACGTTTCAGAACTCTGATCAATATGGGGAACCTCTCCTCACTGTTGAAGTTGGAAGTCAAAGTAAAAAAAAGTTAGTAAAAATAAAATTTAAAAAAAGAATTTCAAATAAAGAAAACAAATAAACAAAATTGGAAATGCAAAAATCTTCTAAAAAGGAGTACCTCTTTCAGAAAAAAAAGTTTCTGAATAAACTTTTAGCTGAGTGGATTTGGAAAATGCTGCGCGACTCAAAAGAAAAGCAGCACTGAGAGTAAGGAGGAAAAAAAAGCATTACTGGCAAATGAAGGGGAAAAAAAGTGTCTCTATAACAAAATAAAGGAAAGGGTGGGGTGGAAAAATTGTGTCTGCAGGAGGAAAGCTACTCAACTCGACGAGAAGGGGAAGGAGTAAGGGAGGGAAAGAGAGCTCACACTTACAATGCCAGATTGGAAATTTAGTATTCTGCGACCATGTCAACTGAAGTAACAAGTAAACAAATATTAAAAAGGAAATAATGCGAGAAGCTCAGAAAACTGAATATATTCTTATCTGTTTATTTATTTCGACTTCGCTCGATTTATTTTGATTTATTTTATTCTTTTTTTTTTTTTTTTGTCCTTCCTTCCCCTACATACCGTCTCAGAATTCCAATGTATACGATATACGTGAAAAAGAAAAGGATTCAATAAAAAGAAATATTAGATTTTTCGAGTGAGGGATTCAGACGCTAAATTTCACAATAGAAATTTTTATATCTATAATTTAACTTATGAAAATGTTTATTTACCGTAACAATTGTAAAATTTCATAAAATTTAAATAATTTTGACAGAAAAGCGATAGAAAACTTCAAGGTTTCTGAAATACATATATATATATATATAAAGTTTGAATATTTTTAGGAATATAATTTATAACCAAATATTGTGTAATATTAGATTTGTGACTATAATACAGAATATTTATATTAACTCGTATTAGCTTAAGAAAATTAGTTGGGAAATAGAATTTCCTTTGAATTTTATTCAGATTAATTTAATATAATATAATAATTATAATTCGAAGTTTCCTTTTCTATGGTGTGATTTAAAAAGATTTTTTTTATTTGTATTTATATTGTTTTTAAATTTGGTTTTTCTCTTTTTATATTTTATTTTAATTTTTCTCTTCTTTTTCTACATTTTGCTATTTTTTTTTTAAATCATTAAAATTCTTTTGCATTAACACTTTTCTCTTCGATATATGCAATGGCTACATTTTCCGCTTTAAAAAAGTTCGGAAATCTTGTTATGTTAGAGTTAGATTCGTGTTTTGTTGCTAAAAAGGAATTATCTCATGTAAGTTTCTCTTACCTTTTTTTTTTTTAAATCTGATTAAATTTTGGACTGTTCTCTCTCTGTTTTCATTGGTTAATTTTTCTGAATATCTCTGTCTCTCTATACATTTTATTTGGTTTCTTATAATGCCATATAGTTTTTTTTTCCTTTGCATTTTGTTTTGTTTGAATTTATAAAATTTCCATATTTGTATATAATAATTTTTTGTAGTGAATGCTGAGTCTGTAAAACCCTTTAAACCTGGTAATATGCTTAAGCCAGATTTAGAATTCATAAATGTTATATATCATTGTGTGAAAATTAGCAGATTTATTGCATCAAAAACATTGGCAATAAAGTAGAGAATGAAGTCAGATGGCACTAAAGTAGAGAATTCTTCTTTCTCTACTTTATTGCCATTGTTTTTGTTATGACTTGATTTGCACTTATTTATAATTTGAGGTTTATCTTCTCACTACTTTTATCTGTTGTTTTTTCAGATATTTGTTCTCGTTTTTAATTGTTCGGCAGTGTAATGTTTCTCTTTCTTCTGTTTTAAAGTTTTTCCAATGAAAAAAAAATCATTTTTCTTTTTCTATAATCTAAAAAGTTGTTTGTAAGTTTTATTTGTAATTTTTAAAAACGTTTTTCTTTAGTTCTTTTTCTTGTTTTTTTCTATCACCTTTAAGAACCCAAATATTTCGATTAAATATGAGCTAGGAACTCTAAGTTATAATGAATATAAGTATTTTTAACTATATTAAGAAAAGGAATGTTTCATACATATTGTATTAAACCATTCAAATCCTAATAATAACAATTATTTAATTGAATTCTAATCTAATATCACTCATATGCATTACATTTCTTTCAAAGGTATTTTTTCATTCTCTGAAATTTTATTACATTATATCACACTCGAACTGCCACTACTTAACATAATATTTAGATTTAATCTATTTTGAAAGTAATGTTTTGTTATTTCATAAATATAAGAAAGATAACAAATTTTGATTTTAATCTCATGGAGACAACCGCACTATGCTAAATCAAACCTATATGTATTTTTAAAAAATCGGAAGAAGTTAAAGCAAAGAACTCAGAAACTTAATAATTTAAGTCTTTTATTTAATATTTTTACAACGAAATCATGTATTTTTAAACAATATCAAGTATTATCTCAGGATAATATAAATACAGTGTAATAATTAAAAATCAAATTACATTCAATAATGATATATACAGAATTTCTATCAACAGATCTTTGACAATATTTTTAAAACAACAAGTTTTTTAGTAAAGATTACCAGAATAATCTATATTATAACTAATAAAATTACTTCGTTTTCTAAACACGACAGTGATAGTTAAATTGAAAATATCGAGTCATCCGCAGTTATCTTTTTTTTTTAAATTTACCAAAATTATATTCTTGTAAACCTTTTTTTTTCTAAATTCATGCAATTACAACGTCAGAAGTTAAAACGCCTTACTAGCCAGTCAGAGTAAGACGTATTTTGCAGCCGAATTGGAAAAAGCGTAGCAAAAAAAAGGGCAACTAGTCAAATTTTTCTTCTGACCCATTGGTTCAGAGTTCCAAACAACCGCTACTAGCTACCGGAACTCAAGGTCACCAACAACTCTCTCTCTCCCCCCCCCCATGCATCTGAATAACCAGGGTTCAATAAATATAGCAATAATGGAAGATGACAAGAAATGTGTTGATCGTATTCTTAGAAATTTGAATACCGATAGGGAAAAGATAATCTCAATCCCTAATCTTATCCATTTCACTGATATTCCTTGTTCAATTTATACGAATGAATTCTGCTTTCAAAACAAAAATCTGCCTATCCCTATAATTAATAGCTCCTTTAATGAATTACTAGAACACAGATTCTAAGATTTTTTTATAATTACTACAGATGCATCTAAAAACCCAAACATTACTTCCATAGCAGGTGTAACACGAACTACTTCCTTTTCTTATAAAATTAATCCAATCAACTCCATCTTCACGGCTGAAGCGCTAGCAATTTGTCAAGCTCTGGATGAACTTACAGAAATGCATAATAAATTGCTCATTCTATCCGATAGTTATTCAGTTTTATCTGCATTACAAAATTTCTCTATCAAATCCCCTAAGGTGATTCATAGATTGGTCAATAAGATTCTTATTCTTTCTCATTATAATATGCAGTTGGTATTTCTTTGGATTCCGGGTCACTCAAAAATGTATTGGAATGAACAAGCTGACAAAATCGCAAGATCTGTAACGGAATTTGACGTAAATATCGACTGGATAGCTTCAGAAGACATCCATGCATACAATTACCATAACAGACTAGAAAAAACTAAAGGAAATTTTTACTGCAGCAAATACTTTGAAATTTTGGGGAACATTCCTACCATTGATACTATCTCTAATTGGACAAATAACAGAAGAGAGGAAATGCTAGGAATCCGATGTCTCAGCAAAATGATAATTACTCCTGGTCTTTTAAATAAATTTAATTTGCAGGATAATGCTCTGTGTTCTACCTGTAGTAGGATTAATGATCTGGATCACATTCTCTTAAATTGCGCAAATTATACTTCCCATAGAAACGAACTCTGGAACTTTCTTCAAATAGATTCCTGCTGCATTATCACTTTCAGAGATCTTTTACAGAAAGCGGCATTAAATAAGAAGAACTTTAGAGTTTTTTTTACAGAAAATGAAATTCTTTGATATTTATTAATTTGAAACTTTTTTCCAGATAGGGATAATGGCCCTTGTTGCCCTACATCCCTTCTTCAATCAATCAATCAATCAATCAATCAATCAACTCTCTCCCCCTCCACGGGTAGAAAACCAACGCCGAACAGTGTATCATAGAACCAAAAGGGGACTTCTCTTAATTTCATCAACCCGCAAATTAAATATCTTTTAAATTGTCAACAAAATAGTCCAATAACCTCCTGAAACTTGGTGATGTTACCTGGTTTCAAGCTTATTAAATCTTATTGTGCTTATGAAATTGTGTTTTGATTTCAGATAATAGCTTCATCATTAGCATTAGGAGGAACATTTTTCATAATAATATAATGTACAAAGCATACAATAAATTTACGAAAATTTGAAATAAAAGCATTTAAATACATTTCATTACTTATTACATAGACGCTGCAATGTTTTCGAATAATATTCTATCAAGTACGAATATTATTAACATAATTGTAATCACATTGATGATTACTAAGATATATATATATACTCATACTTATATATGCATACACACACACAAACACAGACTCATATATTATACAAATGTACTATATATATATATGGTACATTTGTATACATTACAAATTATAACTAATAAAAAAAGAAAATTAAAATTAAAATATTAGAACAAAATAATTAAGATAAATTGCAAATATTACAGAATTTATTGAAACAAACAGCAAAAGACGCTTAAAAAACAAACCCAAAACCATTCAAATTAAAGATTTTATCAATATTTCAAATCTGCACAATATTATAATTTTAAAAAGCCCTAAAATGTTTGAATGCAATATAAAAAAATTCATGATGCATCTCAAAAATGATGACTTTAATTGAAAGAAAAAATAAAACCATTCATTTAAAAAATTACATCCAAGGTAAATAAACATAACATTATGAAAAAATATAAAGTTCATCTCAAATGAAAAGAATTAAGAGAAACTAAAAAAATGGAGATAATGTAATTAAAATACTGTCCCAGATTTCGGATTGAGAATGGTGTGTTTAAACTAGTTCCACGGATCCAACCACCACAACTTAAGTAATTACATTATCATTTACAAGCAGAGACCAAGAATAAAATAAAATCTTAAAATCGTACAGTAAGTCAACCAAAGAAAGAAAAATACATTTAAACCATTACAAAAAAAACGTTATTCATGTAAAATAATCTATATTTATTTAAACACATTAGAAATTTTTTAACTAAAAAATTATAAAACCTTTACCTCCCAGCAAGCAATTTGATATTCCAAAACCTTCCAATATGGCGAGATAATACTATGTTTTTTTGAACGCCAAACATTATTGACTGGTTTTACAAAATTAAGGAAATTTACTAAAATAAATTTACTTATCTTACCAAATTCAAATATAATTTAAAAACATCTACATACCAAGAAATCAAAATAAATATTAATAATCTTAACAGTAAATAATCCTACAAAAAATAGTAAGATATTAAATAACATTTTAAAAACGTAAAACAGTTAGTTCTAAAAATATGTGTCATCATCTGAAGACAAAGTTTAAGATCAGTTTTCTTAATGAAAAAAATGAAAATTAATAATTATATATAAATGTTGATAAAGTAAAAATATAAAAATGAATATTATAAATGAATGCTATCTTTAAGAAATACATTAATATAGGGCTATTCAAAATGGTTTATCCAATTTCAAAATTCCATGGTTTTATAAATAAACAACACATAATGATACAGTAATACATGAATCTAAAGAGAAAATACTGACTTTTTTGTTCTCAAGTCTTCAATATAACTTGCTTTAGTTCCACGTATAATATCAATTCGATACGTAAATTCTTACCAAACTCTCTCTAAAATGTCATTGGTTCTTGATTGTACAGCAGCTCGAATCCGTTGTTTAAGGCTACACAGTACCCTAAAAATGACAAATTTATCGAAAAATTTTTTTTTGCATTTTCCTGTAGCCCATACATTTGGGAATCTTGGCCCCAAATTTTAGATCTATTTAATTTTAGATCTAGAGTAAACAAATTTGTGGCTAATGGTAGCGCATAGACTTCATGTATTACAAACCCTACAAAGGAAGAAATCGCATGGGGCCATATCAGGTGACATAGATGAACAACTGTGAAACATTAAGTCATCTGGTCCACTGCGACCGATCCAACTGCGAGGTATGTCCGCTAAATCTTCTAAAACAGCTTTCATGAAATAGCTTCAAGAAGAATACTCGAGGACCACCAGAATATAAAACTTCCACATTGTTACTGTGTATATTCATGTATTTCTTATAATTTTCTCTCTCTCTCTCTCTCTCTCTATATATATATATATATATATATATATATATATATATATATATATATATATATATATATATATATATATTTGTGTGTGTGTATGGGAAACGTATACATACATACTGACCCAAAAATAAAAATTTTTTAAAATTTTGTATCATTTTTAAATGCTTATTAATACAATTAATAGAATAATTTGTATTAATGCTACTTATGATAAATTTCATATAGTAATTATTTTTAGTTTATTTTAACTTATTATATTATTATTTCTAAAAATATAATTAATAATAATATTTCTGGAAATTGAAATAAATAGACATTTACTCCAGAAAGACACCTTATTAATATGAAATTAAACTGTTTCACCTGTCACATATGTTGTAAATAATTTTATTTTCAATTTTATGTCTAAATATTCTGTTTCATATTTTCTATTAGTTTGAATTGATTTAAATATGTAGGATAAAAGTAAAGGCTAGGTTTATCTTCAAAAAGCTTATAATAATTAAAAACAAGTGATTCACCAGCATATCTATATACGAGTTGATGAAATTTTCTATGTCAACGCAAATTATTTTCAGAATAATACCATAAGTAGATATTAGCAAAACTATTACTCGCAGGTCCACCTTGGGGAATACCATTAGTTTGTTTACATTTTTTTTGTCTTAATATTTAATATATTTTCTCCAAAAGTTTTTAAAAAAACAAAAATATAAATTTATTACCCAATAAATAATTAATAGTACCTTAACTAGATCATCTAGGTTTATCGAACTAAACAGGTCCTCAAAAATCATTACTATGAACCACAAATAAACATTTGTCTTTTATTTTCCTAACAATACCTAAACTATTTTAATGATAGAAGTTTTATTAAATATATTAATAGTACTTTTTCGTGTGTGAGATTTTTTGTAATTTTACTTGCTTTAGTAAAGTATGCATTATTGACTATACTAAATTTAATTGAGACTTTATGAAATTTCGGAGTCATAAAGATCTGAGGAAATTAAATATTATTAATTTGTAACCATAATTTCTTACATAAAGCTGTAATTCTATTATTAATTTTTATGACATCAGAATAACTTTTTAAATAATCATTATTATCTCCAGTATATTTAATAATAATTTAACTATAATAATTATGTGATTATACTTAAATTATACAAATTAAATAATGCAATTATATTATATTAATTTTAAAATTATAATTAATTAGGAACTTTGTCAAATTAGCTATAAAGCCTTTTTGTACATCTGTAATTTGTTTATTAATATCTTGTATTTTAATCATATCTTTAGTCTTGAAATTTATATCATATTTATTTTTTATAAATGTAGTACTTATTAAACATTACTCCAAGGGAACTAACTATATTTAACAGATGTTATTCATAAAATTATTAATTAACAAAAATGCTTCTCTTAATGAAACAGTTATTATTAGAGAACATCAGCATGAATTCTCTACCCATTTTCCTTTTATCTCTCAAGTTTTTTTTTTCTCTTTTTACACCCAAATTTTCTGTAATGACACATGTTGCTGCTCTCTTTGTTAATAAATCTTATGCTGTACTATTACATTTTAATTTAAACTTACCGTTTGTAATGTTATCAGAATTATAAACATATCTACCTGTTTTTTGTTGTATTTAGAACCTTATTTATAATTGAAATATTTTAAATTGGAAGAAATTTCTGATGATTTTAAAAAGTATCATTAAAATTAATCTTTTATTAAAAGAGAATCATTCATAAACTTAGGTACAAAATTCTTTCGTATTATTTTTTCACTTTTGTCTTTGATTTTATATTCATTTATTAGGTAGTTAGTAATATCTTTAATAATATATGTACATATTAGCTATATATTTAATAGTCTTTATCTAGGAAGTCTTTAAGATTGCTTATTTCTTTTTTCGTTAAACTAAAAATTATGTAATCAATATTTTTAGCATTATATTTTTTTAAAACTGTTATTTAATTCACAATTTTTTTTATGTTTTCAATTTCACTTAGGCTTGTTTTATTGCATATATGACTCTTCATTTTTTTTATGAACATTTTCTTATAAAATATGAAAATAGTTTTTCCATTATAATTTTTTCAAGAGTTTGGTTCTATTTTTGTAACCGAGACCTCTCAATATTTTCAAATTTATGTAAATAGTAAATGTGTAATATATACTTATTTCAATTTTACGTCTACTTTTAAAACTAACATATCGTTGTGTTTAGTATCAAATCTATGTTGATTGATTCCAATGTTTATATAACTAGAAATTTGTCCCACATATATGGAAATTGTAATTTTTTCTACATATAAAGATTTTATAGAAAGTAAATTTAATATTATGATTATATGGTTATTTATCATACTTTATTTTAACCGCACTGTGTGCATTCTTTCATTCAAACTACTCTTTAAGCCCTCCTGTCTTTATAAAGAACAAAATGCGAAATTTTTAGATAAATTAGTCAAAGTAGTTTTTGAGTCTATATGAAACATACAAACAACAATTGCTTTTTTCTATAAAGAATATGACTATCGTGTTCATTTTACGATTATAATCTTTTATATACTTAAAATCTAATAAAGTCCACGTATTTTTCATTTTTTTTTTTAAAGAAATTTAAATTTCTTTACAATTTTAATTAAAATAGTTTACTAATAGAAAGTTAAAATAATTGTAGAAATGTCTTCATACCAGCTGTAATTAACACTTATGAATGTAGACCAAAACGCCAAAAAAGGTTTTTATTTAAATAATTCATAAAAAAAATATTATAACAAAAATTATTATTATTGCCTGTTTTCGATATTCTACGTTATTTTACTTCTACAAATGCAATATACTATTTTTCAAGTTTTGATATGTTGCAATTTGGGCTAAATAGTTTTGCATATTTGATATTTTGTGAAAAAAAAATGACATGTATTATTTTAAAGTCATTTAATGTACATCAGTAATTTTTGACATTTTTTGTCAGTGTAAATCTACACTGGTGTAAATATAATGTATTATATCAATTCATTTCATGTACAATCGTGTTACACAAAGAAAATTTGGAGGGAAAAAAGACCACAAATGTCTTACAGAAAAGAGAGAGAGAAAGTGGCGGCAAAAAAAAAAGGCAGAAATCAATCTATTGACTAATCTTTTCTTTTAAACATTCAGCAATTTCCTGGCGCTCCTCTCGATCCCTGCCAAATAACAATCATTAGAAGTGCCTTGATTGAACAAGAATAAAATTCTGCTCTTAGACGAGATTGCGAGTGCTTATTTTGTCTTTGATTCGTTTTACTTTGCTTCGTGAAAGCTGTTATTTTCTACCTAGTTTTTTCTATTATTTTATTTTTGCTGAGTTTTCGGACTCATTTGATGGATAAAGGAATGAAAATGCATGTCATTTGAAGCAACTGTAGAATGTTAACGATTTTGTAACTTTTCTTACTAAGAAAAAATAGAAATATTTAACTGCAAAGTTTTGAGTACAAATTACAGAAACTATTAAACTTTAAAAAAATAAAATATTAAAGTTATGAAGACATCTTATTTTTTTTCACAGAATAGTTCAAATCAAAATTAGTTTTATAAAAAAGAAATTACCAAAACAAATGGATTAAATAAAACGCTGCGCCAAAGAATTTGTTTTTAAAAAGATGCACACATTTTAATCTAAATTTACATTCATAAATAATAACTCAAATATATAGAAAGAATATGAAAGAAGAAAAAGACCAATTCAAAAAATAGGTTTTTACGAAACTCGAAGCTTTTTCATTTTCAAATTGTATAGTGATTGCTCTTCCTTTTGATGTAAGGCGAATCTTTATTTGAACAACTAAAGTATTTTTTATATTTTTAATTAAATTTATTGAATATATTTTCATATGTTCAGTTCCTTTATGACTGATATTTCATATATTGCTCTGTTTCTTTAAATATAAAGGTTTTTTCAAATCAAATTTGCTAAACAATTATTTCACGTGCATTTTACTATCTTAAAATCATATTTTTCATTGTTTCATTTCAATTCTTGCAGTAGCGTTATATTCCAAGAAAAAAAAAATCTGCCTTATTTAAAAATTAACCCTTAGTTTTAATGGAATTTAAAAATTCTCCCATTAGCAATTCGAAAATATTCGACGACAAAAAAGAAAGATTAAGAAGAAAGATGCGAATAATTTCTTTTTTACATTTTGCTTTAAAATATTGATACATTTAGTATTAAAATATATTGAACAGAACTTCGAAATTAAATTGAAGACTGTGTGTAGAATCGAATATTTGAATCAATTGTCGAAACAATGCTTGGCTTTTACTAAGCATACTATGTAACATTTAATGAAGTTTTGAAATTCGACATTTTATGATATACACTTTTATTAAAAAAAATGAGAATTACGGAAAATATAATCAAAAATAAATCATTATTATCATTAACATTTTGAAATGGGAAGTCGGGTAGAAACTGAAACATAACAAGCAAATAAAATTTATTTATTGATTCTTATAAACCTTTCCTCTAGTACACATACACTGAAATTTAGCTATCAATAGGAGTAAATACCTATTAAATAACCACTATTAATCTTTTTTAAGAAAAATTTGTAGATTGATATAAAGTTTACTCACCCTTAAATATTAATTAATAAAATAAGTAAGAATTTTATTTTTAATGTCTCTTATTTAAGAGAGAAAGAACATCAAACGAATTCTGAGAAACCTTATATATGAACATGTTGAGAAAAAATTCACATTTATAGCAAATGTAAATTATAGAATTTGAGAAGTCAAAAAGCATTTACTGAAAGTAAAAGTAACTTTTTAAATACTTAAATTACAATAAAATAATCAATATAATGTTAAAAGTGCTATAATAAGTATTAAACTTATATGAAGGTCAACATTAGAGCTGATTTTTTTAATGAGCAGAAACAATAAAATTAAATAAAATAATTAAAAATGAATACATTAAAAAATATATATTCACTCAAAGTTATATCTCGTACTAATAAGAAATTGTAATTTATTTATTATTCTTTACGCTTCATTTTACAGATTTTGCAAGGATTGGTAAAAATAACAAATTTAATATCATATAATAGAACAAAAACTGAAAATGTGTGATCAGTGACCTGTCCAAAAATGTATTGATTCATTTGGTAGCCCTGGTAATAGGAATCAAAAGTATAAAAAATTTCATTCTTGTGTAGGTAATAAACATTTTTATAAAAACAAATTGCACATACATGCGATAAATATATAACCTACGACCATTTAATATTATAATAGTTTGAATTAAAATATAATTTTTCTGTTTCATAACTACGCAGCAGAAAAAAATTGTATTCATTTTCGAAAATCACATGAATAATTAATTTACCTCAAAATCGATGATGCAGACTTATATTTGTTTATCTTTCATTTGGTGATTGCGGAGTGCGTTTTTAGTTTCTGTGAATGAGTTAACCAAGACCCAAACCATGCTTTATTGGCTTGGGTTGGTTAATTTAAATTCACATTATACACAGGGGCTAAAGGTGACAGACCTCGCGTTAAATGGATTTAGAACTTAACCAGGTGACAAATACAATATCAGAACAAATATTTACCATTTAATTTTTTTTTATCTTCAGGTAGAATTACGATTTAAATCCATTAGCAGACTTAAAAGTCGTTGGTCATTGAACCGGTGACTATTCTCACTACTTATTTTAATATAGGAATTATGAAAGAAAAGACACTTAACACAAAAACGTAATAGCCTTGTCGGTTATGACTAAATAATGAATATGATGCTCTTCGTCTTCAGTGGACAATTTAAATAAATATTTATTTTCCTTTTTCAAAAAATGAGCGCTCCAAATGTATGTAATAAAAAATGCTGAAATATTAAAACAAAATAATAAATCAGGGCGAGGGTAAGAGAAAATTTGCTACATAATTTTTGACGGTTCGATTATTAAGTTTAAAAGGACAAAGGTAAGATGATTGCAGCTACAAAAGCTTAGTTACAGGCAGATTATGGGTTTCAGGAAAGAATTCAAGAAAAGTTAATTGTACAGAAAAGACGGGGACTGCCGCTAATTTCCATCAAATCAGTTTCAAAATCAAAAGTGAATGGCTGTGTGGGGAAAGAGATACCATTGCAAGTGCTATTGTCCAAACACATTCTTCAAAATTATAAAATTTTCCATTACTTATAACAAAATGGGAAGTTCTACGAAATTATAATTTAAAGGGAACCTAAATTATTACACAAACTTGTGGCGGTCGCGAAGCGGCAGCGCAGATTCGAACCCTGGACCAAGGGATCCGAAGGTATCCTAGGTAGGATTTTTTGTATTCCATTTTTAATTTTTGTAACCTGCATATTCTTTTTTTTATCTATATTGTTTAACTTGTATTCTAATTTATGTTATTTAGATTTGCTCCAATTTATATTATCCAAATTACTAATTGTAATTTTTGAACTATATTTTCCCTCGTTAGTGAGCTTTTTATCTAATTAGTAAGAATAAAAAAGAAAATTTATTACTTTTCAGCTCTTTAAAACATCGTGCTTTGTTGTGTTAATGTAATTTATTGGTTCATAAAATACAGACAGAACAATGATAATATGTCTATATCGTTCGAAATATTTTAGTTTTCGCGACTATATTTCACACGAGTTTAATTTTATCTAAAAACCTTATTCAAAGATGTAATGATAAGTTTTATGATAGAAATAGTGAAATATTCTTGGATCTAACTATAAATTGGAAGAAATAGATGTAAAATTATGTTTATATTGTTTCTTAAAAAATCTTACATATTTTTGCATGATGCATTTTTGCATATTGCATTTAATAAAGGCTTCTTGAATCTATCTATGTGAAATCTATCGGGTCTATGAAATATCCATAATTTGCTTTGTCAGACAAAAAATATAATTAAATTTTGAGATTTTATTACTTTTTCACAGAAAATCATTTTTTTTTATCTATTGGATCAACATTCCTTAATTCAGGATGTCATGAATGATAAATTTATGAATGAAAGCTCTAAAAAAGACAGAAATGTTCAGATTTTTGAATTCACTTTTGAATAATCAGCTTAAAAGTATATAAGAGGTATCATAGCTATGGTCAGATATGCCGATTAAATGAATATAGGAGGGAGAAAGGAATTATGTCTTCAGGGGAAAATATTTTCTCCGGTCACCATTGACTTTCTCAAGTATTATTTAGGGAGGAAAGGAGAATATTCAAAAAGAACCCAACCATTTATGGACTAAAGTGCTCTATAAGACATATATGACATATATATTGCTGTAGACATATGACATAACTTCCGTGTCTTTTGCAAACATCGCTATAGCTTACAGGCAGTCGAGTGAAAGGGAGGGAAAAAGGGTCTCATTGAATTATATTTTCTCTTCTTTCATTTTCTTTGGTAAACACTCAACAGTCCATCTAAGCACAAGAAAAAGCAAATACGTATACAAACGCACTCACGAACACCCGAAAATCCCATGACGTCATTTTACTGGTCCAATCAGGAACCAGTAGTTGACCTTATTCTTTCTGTTGCCCGACCATGTCAATATTGATTCTTAGGCAATCAATGGCGGCATAGAACGGCCTGGGTAATATGGACTTTTCCAACACAATAGGGTTTAGTTTCACTCCGACTGGGGGGAATGAAAGACGAAGTTGATAGGGGGTGGGGGAGAGAAAAGGTTAGACGTCAAATATCCGAGTAATTTCTTTGCTGTCAATGTCTTGAGAACGATTTGAAATCGCTCTGCTGCTTTAAAGTGAAAGACGAGGGCTGGATTAAGACTGATGACTGAATGAGACGCGGAAGGAATTTTTTTCCTTAAAGAAAATATAATACTTATAATTGATTTTGGAGATTTTTGTACAAATTGAAAGATTTATTTTTTAATATCGTAAATTATGAATTTTAGGTGAGTAATTACCCCATTCTTCTAAAATGTGTCTTCTGTTTAAAATCTTTAAAAAAGAAAGCATCTTCACTGTTTTAAATCTTTGATGTAATTTTAATAATTAACTTGATAAAATGAGCAACATTTTTCCTTCGCTATTATTCAAATTCCATCGAATTACCAATGGAAACTCGATAGAATCACTAAACGTAAAATATATAAATTACTAAATAGTTCGAATGACCATTTATCAACGGCTTTGTATAACCACAATCAATACAGTTATGCAATACAGTTTAATTTAGCCCTAAAATAGGCTTGTCGAAATTATAAGATCAAATTTTTTTCTTAGTAATTATAATTGTTTCGATAATTTCTTTATTATTTCAATGAATAATCTTATTAAATAATCATAAAAACATGCAAATATTTAATGAAATTTTTAGCACTGGTTCATTCCCTACGTTACAATAAAAAATGAAATTATATATATTCCATTTTTTTTTTTTTTTCTTCTTTCTTAGCACAAAAAAGCGAGTGATATAATCAGCTGCTTAACGCAATGTATCTATATATAAATCCGCTTCTCACAAAACTTTTCCTTAGACATCATTAAAAATACTTAAAAGAAAAAAAAAATTAAAAATACATCATTATACATTGTACTGATTTCAAGAAACTATCCAAAACTGAGTTAAAAAAAATTAAAATAAAATGTTTGGCAAATTTTAAAAAAAATATCATTTTTATAATTACTAAAGCCAGGAAAATTCTTTTTGTCTTAAAAAATATCTTATATTTTGAATTACTTTAATTCACTAACTTATTTATATTCGCAAAGAAAGGAGTTTTATCTAATTCAATAAGCGATTGAAATGTAACTATCTATTAAATACTACTGGAAATTATAATAATTTCTGAATAATGCATTTATTAGGATTTCCCCAATGAAAAAAATATAAATGTGATATTTGAAAAATGCATATCTTTTTTCAGTTTACTGAATAAATATCGAAAAGGAAGAATATTTTCTAATGTGTTGCATAATTGTGATTCATGTATAAATTAAAAAGTACTCCACAGTTCTAATATATTTGAGTTAATTCACTTGTCAAAGTAAAAAAAAATAATTGGAAAACTAAAGCACTTTTTAAATCAGCAAATCTAATGGAACCAAGCAAACACGAAATGGATCAATCCACAGGAACGATACAAAAGCGAAATCCCAACGGCCAAAACCTTCCGCTTTACTTCTTGTAATCTTTGCTACAAATCTCTGATGAAGCAGCGAGCAGTATTCAGAATCGAAGCATCATTAAGAAGTACTTAAAAAGCAACAACATAAACTCCCCCTGTTGATGAATCCGAGTTTCCGAAATCCGAGCGACATAAACCGTAGCATTTGGAGGCATCAATTATACAAATATTCGCAGTCTTCTCTTTGGCACTTTGAACGACGCTTGCCAGAATGGGCGTTATTTAACTTATCTGTGAGAGAGCCTAATTGATTTAATTAGCATTAATCATTTCCTCGGAAACTTGTTAATTAAATTATAACACCTACTGAGCAACATCCGTTGAGTTGAGTTGGGTAGCTAATGGTTTAGATTCGCCTGGACGGCACACAAGTAAAGAGAATTCGTTAAAAATATTCACTTCTCAGTTGCACGCAAGGACATAATGGAACGTAATGATATCTAATGTGGATATCTGAGTTGGCGAAGTTAGGTATCATAGAGAAGTGGTAATGATGTTAAGATTTTTCACAAATGTAAATCGCACACAAAATCGCATTATTTGACTAAAGTTAGAGCTCTTCCTTTGGTAACAGTAGTGGTGTCTGCGTCTGGATGTTGACCAATTGTTTCATGAAATTTGATTAAGGCTCCCGTTTACCGGCCATTTTGATTTCATGAACGTAATGTTAATCTCATGGAATTCTTACTGAGTCTTTAAATCTATACTATTTTAACTATTTGAATTCGAAATAGTGCACCCAAAAGAACAAAAAATAATGAAGGTTTCTTGTGGAATTTTACTTTCCCCACCCCCTCCGATTTCTAAAAATATTTTTTACCCCATTTTACTGATTCATTCATGAGTTTCCGAATATTCTAAAATATTTTCAAAAATCGGGTAGAAAATGTAATTCATCCATTATTTTTTGCTCTTTTGGATGCACTTTTTTTGCATTAAAATAGTATAGATTAGATGGGACGGTAATATAGGATTAACATCGAGTTCATGAAATCAAAATGACTGGAAGACAGGAGTTTTAAGGCAAGATATTGCAGAAGAGCTAAATTAAAAAAAACATGATAGAAATTTTAAAATTAAATGAAGCCACACAACTTATTTATCTATTTGAATTGAATAAAAACACACTAAAGAGACATTGATTTGATACAATTAACAATTTTCAAAGCTTTTCAAATCTCTTATAACTGTATATATTAGTTTGAATTTTTTTCAGTTCTATTACGTCTTAAAGCAATTCACAGGAGTCGAGGAATAAGCCAATATACATTCTATAAGGCGTAAGGGTCTATTGGGTTTTTTTTTCTATACAGAAAACAAAATTTTCTCACTTTTTATTTAAAGTTTAATCCAAAATATAATGTCCTTTGTTAGTTACAACTGTCTGCCAGGGTTCTGGCAGCTTATCTAACCCCCTGGAAAAGAAGTCCACTGTTTTGGAGGCAAAGTATTCTTCCCCTGCCATTTGGACACGCTCATAATTTATATATTAATTTCCATCAAGAAAGTTTTGCAGCGACCTGAACATATAATATTCAGATGACGTAATATCAGGAAAATATGATGGCTCAGGTAAAGTTTCCCAACCCAACTAAGCAATTTTTTGTGCGATATTTCTAGCCACGTGTTCGTATCATGTTGTCGTGGTGAAGAATTACACCCTTTCTGTTAACCAAAGATGGATGTTTGTGTTGAATTTCTTTATTCAAAACATCAAGTTGCGAATAGTAACGATCAGCATCGACCGTTTCATTTTCTTTCAGCAACTAATAGAACACAGTACCCTTGCAGTCCCACCAACAGCACAACATAACCGTCTTCTAATGCACGCCTGCTTTTGGATGTGGACGGTAATGCCTGCCCATTGTAAACGTATGTCCTTTTTCTAATCACGTGTTTATACATATTCCACTTTTCATTTCAAGTCACCAAGTGGTCCAAAAACAGTTCCCTTCTAGGGCGAGTAAGATTTGAAGAACATGTCGAAATTCTATCCATCAAATTTTTTTGCTTAATTCGAGTGGAGTCCAAACAGAGAGTTTGGACACGAAACCAAACCTTTTAATGTGATCCAAAGCAGTTGTCTGATGAATTCCAAGCTTGAAGCCCACATCTGTGGGAGTTAACGTGTCATTTGTCCTGATCATATTGCGTAGCACTTCGTCATTGACATCTGAGGCTCTTCCTGATCTGGGTACATGTCACACAAGTTTTTTTTTTTTTTTTTTTGCCTCCGTCGCATTATTCTCTTTTTTGAACTCATTCATCATGCAATGCCTCATAAGTGCACTTTTTCTTTACTCATGCTGACACTTTTACAAGCTGAAAAAAAACTGACCAAAATACAAAAAAACTTGCATAAATCATCAATCATACACTAAGCTAACCGTTTAAACCGGTTTCAGTCGGATCAGAATTCTTGCTGAACATCGACAACGCATAAAAATGCACGTGTTAAAACACGGCAGGACTTTCCCTCACACCTAATACTTGCTTTAGAAAATTTGATCACCTCATCAGTTGTGAAATTATTCCTTAATTAAAGGGAGGGAAATATGCCTTAACGGAAAAATCACATTAATTTTTTTATGATTTGTAAAAATGCATTTGATAACACTCTTAGATTCATTTAAAAATTGTATTGTAACTTAAAAGTCTCATTAAAACATGGACAAAATTCAGAATTATTTTCTGTATAATTGATATAAACGGAAAGGATATCTGTTGATTTAGGAAACTAATTGTAAGACCTCCATTTCCAAGTTTCCACACCTCTGCATTTGGAAGCGGCTTCAATTACCTCCTGGCCAAGAGTAATACTGTAAAATTATCCACCACTAACCCCCCGCAAGCTATTGTGCCCCCTAGCACACAGTTTTGTTTTTAGATGTCAACAAGGTAAAAAAGTACATAAGGAGCACTGCCACGCAAATCGAACCGGTTTATGAAACTTATTTCTAGCACAGTAGTTCTAATTGTAAATATAGTTAAATTTCATATTAAAAGTATCGGTGTTTGATAATTGATTAATTGACAATCATTAAATAATTTAATTCATACTTGGAAAAACATTCCACTAATATACACTGTAGACCAGGGGGTGGGAACCTATTGCTTACCATGCGCCAATTTTGACAGACGAGTTCAGATACGCCAAGAAACTCCAGTATTTTTTTGTACTGTCTTAAGTTTATTGTTAGGGATTGGTAAATAGAGATAAGGATATAAAGCCTGCTCTGCTTAGAGGAAGAAAAGGAATAACTTAATCTAGCAGTTAAATTAATTTTTATGCAAGTTTAATGAAGTGGCCGTGGTTGTCTAGTGATCACAGTCACGGACTCTCGGTCGACATTGTTTTCATCGTGTCGTGGTTTCGAGCTTTGATGCCACTGAAGTCCAGCCATGCAGGGGGGCTGATGCACTTTAAATCGTTTCGAAGTTACAAACCTTCCCGATTCTTGGTGTGGAATTTAGGGAGCGAGGCACCAGCTTAAGTGTCGTCCTCGTCACATGAACGAGGTTCAAAATTTGATAGCCTTCATATTGCTTCTTAGTGCGACATAACTAAACAATCAATCAATCATACTGAAAAAATTGTTGAACAAAAAATCACGCGATATTTACCTAGTAAAAGGTGAAGCATATAGCATTTTTCGAATTTTAGTTCTAAAGTTTATTTAATACTTCTTCCCTTTATCAAATTTGACTGAAGCGCCACGGTTTGGCCATCCCAGCTGAAGACGAACTGCAAACTTTGTTAGTACAGAAGAGCAAAACAAGTGATAAATATTTAATAGAAATTTAGTTCATTTAACATTGATACATGAGTCACACACCATGAGTTATAGACAGTGAATACTTGTGAGTTGTAAACTGTATATTTGTGGTTAAAATAATGTTTTGTTGTCCTTCCAAAATATATCGATATGAATATAAATTTTTCCTTTGGAAGTATCCTCCTCATTCAGAAAGCTTTAGGCTCGGTTCTCTGCATTAAATGTACGGATAAAAAAATATCGTGTTTTATAAAAAAAAATTATTTATGACTCACAATAAGATAGCATAAAAGTTACTGAAGATATTTATAAATTATTAAAGTGTGTGTGTTTTTTTCAATAATTTATTCGAAACAAATTACGATTGATTTACAAAGTTACCGATTAAACGGTTACTGATTATTAAAAACACCAATTTGCGATATGATCCTCACCATCTGAATAAGGGATGGAAGAAATAATTAGAGTTTTCATACATGATATTGATTTCAACATTATGAAAACTATGTTTTAATTTTCAAACAATAGAAATGGGCCAAAAAATATCCTTTTCCGTTTTAGTTGATTAATGTTCATGAAATTTCATTGATTTTATAAATTAAAGCTCATTTTCAATTTATGCACATATATCATTTTTGAGAATGATTAATTACGCTTTGAAATCTCAAAAACAACTACTTGTGTACACAGATCCACTAACATTATTATACACCATTATGAAAATGTTACAGAAATTGGAATCAGAAATTATCAAAAACTTTTGGATGCACTTAAATAATTATAGTTACAGTAACAATTATATACGAAAGTATAAATACTTCGGACAATTATATAAGAAATAAGTAACTTATGCATGTTATAATAGTTATGAATAAGAAAAATTATTCTACATTGTCTTTAAATATAACTGTTTATTCTTTTAAATCTTTTCTTAAGAATTAGTCGCATTTTCTTTAAGTTCTGCAAATATATTCATATGAGGTCCACAAAACGTGATACAAAAAGCATAAATATATTTCCACTGTTCTTTATTAATGATTAATTATAGGAATATTTAACATATAGATTTTTTTCCCTTTAAAATTTGTACAAAGTTTCCATAGGAGAAATTTTGAGCCAAAGCATCCTCTATTTTGAGGAAAATAGAGAAAACAACATATTTTTAAAAAATTATTTTGTAGAATAATAATATAATTTTTTAATAATGTGCATATATAAATTTATATAAGTTTTGTGCAGTTTCAAAAATTTCAGTAACATATATCTTATAAAATTTGCTAATCTTTCACTTATACAGTTGTTACAGAATAACTAGGTATAAATATCATTTAAATTCAATGCTTACTCATAAATAAAAAAATTGTTTCTACCCTTCCGGCGACTATTATGGTCACATACATTTAGATTGCATGTTTCTGAAGCAGTGGCAAGGGTATATAATTTTTTTTTAGAATTATGAATTATTTCTTTAGATAACATTTCTGTAATTTCTAACTTTCAAATTATAATTTTCATACTGATTTACATGTATGTCGTAATATGTGACCCAACGTCAGATTTTAAGAAAATATATAATTTCAGTTGAACAATTCGATTTTTGGCTACTTATGTGTGTATTATTAGATAATTACGCGCTCACTTCAAATGCATATAATTATAGTAGTCTGCTTCAAAAAATACTTCATTTAAATCTATTTTAATGAATTTTTATCTTATTTTTATCTTATTTTAATGCATCTAATTTTCAAATAAAAATTTTGATTTCAGACGAAATTTTATTGTTTTAGGGACAATGTTTGGTATAAATGTCAGAGAATGAAACAATAAAATACGCTTTCATATTTTCGTATTTTATATTTTTATTTTCATACTTTTATTTTTAATATATATTACATATTTTTATATTTTAAAAATATATTTATATTTTTAAATAGATTGTAGTAAACGATTTTTATAGGAATTTTAATAAGTAATTAAGAAAATTTACTTTTTTAACACATTATATATATATATATATATATATATATATACAATAAGAGAGGAAATACGTAAGAATAACATGTCATACGAAATATATTCCACAAAAGGAAAATTTAAATGAAGTTATTTCGTAAAAAAAATACCAGAAGGTTAAGGGAGAGATTTATTCGTGACAATAGATTAACAAAAGAGAAATAACTCATTGGGTATTCTATTTTTACAAAGAAAAAAAAACTTACCTTACCAGAAAATATATTCTTATCCCAATTTAATAAAAGAAGAAAAAAAACAGGGCCTCGATTTGGAGTTTATCTATCGTATTATTTTGTATAATATTTCCATTTTCCATCCATTACTCAATAATGAGTTGCGTTCCTGTTCAGGATTTTTTGAGCAACTGTGTTATCACAACGAAGTAGACGCCTTTTACAACTATTTGCACCATAATAAATTCATAGTTTAAACGAATGAAATGAAAATCGAAAATGCTTAACCGATTATGTTTATTTTATATTTCCATCGTTTTGCTTTATTTTCTAAGCAGAAAATATTATGAAGTAAAGGCAGGAAATTTTGATATTTTCTTAACATTAATTGATGCATGATTTTTAAAAACATTTACAGGTATTTGGATCAACTATTATTATTTATTTTAATTTATGTTTCACTTATATGTTTATGTTCATTTTCTTTTATTTTTATTGATATGTTATTTTGCATGAAATAATTATAATGTCAAGTCACACACTAGCGTCATCTATCTAGTATTTATCTTATATTTAGATTAATTGTATTTTCATTATTAACCGTCATTTATTATGTTTCATTATGTATATGTTCAGTTTCTGTCTCATCTTTATTAATACGTATTTTGCGCAAAATAAATTTCTATTAGATCACTCTAACACTATCTATCCACAATTTATCTTCGGTGCGTTGCCATCTTCTTTGTTTTGCTTAGAGCGGAAACGGGTTTTGGCGGGGAGACTCTCACTAACATACTGTGTTCGCCGCACTAAGCCGCTGGCTGTAGTTTAACAAATAAATTTCTTCGTTTCTGTTACAAAGTTTGTTTAGTCCTACGTCGACTAATAGCCTTTCTGTTAACATATGGCTATAATACGTGTCTATGTTAACTGCACATAAAAAATTTAATTTTGGATATATATCGGTGATAATAGAATAAATAAACTCCTGATATTAAATATTTTTAGGATTTTAATATATATATATATATATATATATATATATATATATATATATAAAGAGAGACAGACAGACACGAACGAAAACGTTCCTCAGAAATTGAGCGAGAAAATTCTCGTAGCATCGCAAAAGGTTTGTTTTTAGTAAGCACCAAGCATCATGACTCATTAAACAACTGTCTACGTCTCTAACACTCGTTTTTGTGATCTTGATTCTTTTTCATACCTCAAAAATGTTTCGTCATAACTTTTTTCCTTCGATGAGATAGATCATCCTTGCCTTCTTTAGATTAAATTCACCGGAAGCAACCCATTGTTCTAATCCTTGCTTGATTTCTGATGTATAACGAAGAAACAAACTCATCGACGTTGAGAACTCGACGCGACAGCAATCAAATTTTGATTTGGCAGAAAATGACTATCAAATCAAAACTTACCAACGAATTAACGCTCGTATATTTGGTTCGGCTACGATTAACAAATTGCAGCACCCAAAAATAACAACAATTTACCTTAATGATGATATCTTCAAATACAGGTACTTTTTGAATCACTTGGTAAGTATGCGACATTGGGCTATTCGTGGTTTTCTCTTTACTAACCTTGGGGACTTCAGTTGAGATTGGTTGCGGTACATAACAATTTCTTCCCAACCAAAATGAAACGTGATTATGTTAGTTAGATGCAGGTGAAAATAAATTGAAATGGGTTAGATAGGAGAGTATATAAGTAAAGCGAAATTTGAACGATGGAGGCCGAGTGGCACTAGCTTTGAGTATATGCCTTACATGCTGTAGACGAGATCAAGAGTTGCTACGGATGATAGCGATCGTAGCGAAGTCAAGAATCAAATCAACTTCAATTGCGAAAGTTTCGGTACGATACTCTTAATTCGGTATTAGTGAGACGTGTCAACCTACCTAGGGTGTTATCTTGGAGAGCAGGAATCCATTTATCATTATAGTGCAAGTCTATTGAATAAATATTGTGCGTGAGACTTGTCTAAATTTTTCTTGTATAAGTTATTGACTTTTTAGTGCTAGTACATTTGATTGAGTTATGGCACAAGAGACGAAAATTGGAATATTTATTCTCCACAAGTACACTCAATTAGTTTTCATAATTCGAGATACAAATTTTTAAATTTCTTTGATTGGATCATTTTTATTTGAATCGAATTAATTTCATTTTAATTAATTTATTTTTTGCGAGCTCGTCATTTTTTTGAAATGCAGGATATAGCTTCTTGATGTTTCTTATTATGATTTGACAATTATAAGTTAATGTATTTAGATTTATTTTCCTTTGTGTGTTATGGCAATATACAAATTTATATCCAATAGTAGCTAAGAGAGAAGGTAGATCCAATAAATCCAGTAGCAAGTCTGAATCAGAGATTTGAATTACTAAGGTATCCATTTAGGTTTCCTTAACGTATTACTTTTTTAAATAATTACTTTTTTTACAATAATGGAATTATTGATATACGTTTTCCTTATGGTTTTAGTATCCATTTAATAATAATAATAATGTAATTATTATTAATGTTAATTACATATACACATTAATGTATATAAATTCATAAATTACAAATTACAGCTAAAATAAAAACCAAAAATAACATTAATTAATATTAAAACCAGTAAACATTGCAATTATTGAAAAATTAAAATAATCCCAAAGTAAAATCAACTGAAAAAGCAAAAATGAAAACCCATTAAAATTAAAAATAGACTATCCAAAATTTAAATTATTCAAAGTATTACATTGCAGAGTCTTTAAATTGAAGAAAATATCATATTTTTGACAATACATAATAAAAAAAAAGTAAATTATTTACAAATAAAACAAACTGGTAATTTAAAAAATTACAACGAAGTTCAAAGTATCAAAATATTTAACAGGACCCACAAATATATATAAAGAAAAAGAATTAAGAAATCTAAGTAAAAAATGGAGATAAAGAAATTCTAAATGCTGTTTGTACTAGTATTAGTTATCAGGTCATCCCACTTTAGCAATTACTTTAAAAGAGAAAACGGTATAAAACTAAATACAAGCAGTACCAAGTTCAAAACAGTAATTCAATGAAATATATATATTAAACGAAATTAAAGCAATCAATTAAAACTAATCTATACAGATTTATACACTTTATTAAATAATTTTTAATATAACAGTCTTAAAAAATATATACTTATCAGAAGCACAGGATATGTTAGTTAAACATCCTTCCTTCAATGTAGCATGCAAATGTTTTTTACCAAATTACATTTGATTCACTGATTTTACGAAAAAAAAAACATTTACTTATATTTACTTATCCTAGCAACTCTAAACTTATTTTTAAGAAATCCTTAATATCAAGAGTAATAATTAAAAATAATTACAAAATTTGTATCACAGTAATTTTTACATATTCTTTAAAATAATTAAAATTCAAAATTCTTAACATAAAAAAAAATCTAAATATCATTTGCCACCTGGTGGCAAAGATTTTAATTAAAATTATTTTTAAAAGACATTAACAAAACTAAAATTTAACTATAAATGTACATCATATATACATAAATTATTCCCATAATAATATAGTAAATATTTACACACAAAAAGCAAAAACGTAGGTGATACCAAACATACACACCCTTACAAAAACATATAACAAAAATATCTTTGAAAAATCTTATCTTTAGCATTTCTAAATGTTTATTAATATAAAAAATGAATAATTTGTATTTATGCAACTCGTGAAACACTCTTATATATATATAACATAATAATATATCAATAATCTCAACAAAACCCTACAACTTGTAGGAAAACTTTCAAAGTACTTTTAAAGGTCATTCTTATTCGTTATCCTTTAGAACTCGGCCGATTCTAAAGTGTCCTTTCAGTCTCGGCGCTTTTAAGATTGAGGAAAAATTTCTTTTCCCCATATTTAAGTTCGAGTTCACGACATGGTAAGGATTAGTTTTTAGGTACAATGGGAGATAGTAGGGTTACTGATTTTTAGTCAGGAATCATTGACAGTAAGAAGATCCCCTAGGCGACGTATCATATCCTTAATGATTTTCTGAATTCCTGGTTCCCATTATTAATAGGTGTTACAAACTTTCAAATGCATATTTATCATAACTTAGGTCGTGTATTGCGTAAATTAACATTTTCAAAACAAAACAAATAACGAAAAGCCTTATACCATACTAGATATTTTCTAGAATAATTTGCTTCGATTCTTGCTTACATATAGGTGTGTAATCACATCGCTTAGTGTGCAGACTTTATCTGTGGTCATATTGCAACTTACCTACTTGATTGCAGTATTGAACCCATGTAATTAAAGTAATGCCTCATGTTTTCAAAATTATTCGACGAAATATAAAAAAGAAAGAAAAAGTTAAGAACAATACGTTGAACATTATTATTAAACATTTTATTTTTTAAATTAACATCCTTTTAATGCACAATTATTCAATATACTCCAAATATTTTGCTTTGACATTTTAATAACATCTCATTTTGAAACAATAGGAAGGTTACTGGTGACGGACTTCATAAATTTGAACGATGGTCAAGCAATGAGGGCAGCATCCACGCACCAAACTTCCACACCACACCAACATCAGAATTTAGAAACTAGACAGGCTTAACAGCCGGTTTCGATTGAACAAGATTCGAACTCACAACTCAATCCCGGCTACGAGTTTGCGACCTCACTCGTCAGCTACCGTGGCCCTTTTGTGATTAAATATTATCAAAAGTGAGATTTAAAAAATAATTTTTAACTTAATTGAACACGTTTCAAAGCTGCTGAGTAAATCTTAAGTACGTCAAATTAAGGCAAAACCTTCAGTTAATTCATGCATTCTATTGAAAATATTATGAAACACTTTTTTATATCAAATATTTCTATGAATCTTTAATCTTAAAGAAAAAAAAAAGTATTAATTTTTTTTTTAAATGAAACTTATATCTTAAATTGAAAAGTTCTTGTAACAATGCTTTTGAAATGTCTGTTTTAAAAATGTAAAGTGAATTCTAATTTTTAAAATTTTTGGCTCTTAAAAGAGCCTTTTTTGTTTATTTTCTTTTTATTAAAAATGTATCAGTTTTAATCTTTTTTATTCTAGTCTTTTGCTTTTCATTGGTTTATTTGATAAGAGATTTTTAATTAAATTGTATGTTATTCTTCGAAACAGTTTGGTAAATACAAAGAGCCACATTGCATGCTTTAAAGATAATAGTAATTCTTTTTTTTTTTTGTATATTCTTTTCCGCACAATATGTGAAATTTCTTCTTTTCTTTTTGTCAATTGGCCTAAGAGAAAATTTATTATCATTTGTCTTCATTTTTTTATTACTGAAGGCTCTGGAATTTTATGATTTAATTTTCATATCAGAGATGTTATTAAATTCATTCTAAAATCTTTTAAACTGAGTTTTTAACTTAATTTGGCACGACTTGAATATCAGAAACACAACAATATCGATGAGGCTAAAGAATAATTTTTTATCAATTTCCTAGTTTGTTTACCAAAAGTATAGGTGGATGCCCTGCGGTCTCCTAAATCAACATAATCCACGTGTTTGTGGTAATCTGCCACAATTTTTTGCATCGAAGTGGTTAATTTTTCTTTTTCTCATTCAGCAAAGTCACCATAAGATTTTTTTGGGTGTTTATCAACAAAATTTTCTTCATCTAAATCTTTCCTCAAATTCTCAATTTCTATTTCAGCGAGCAATGTCAGATTCATTTTAAAAATTCGAAGAAAAAAAAAGAGAAAAGAAAATTCTATCTATCATAGACTGCATAAAGTCATCTAATTGAGTATTTTTTTCGAATTTGGTTGTTTCTAAAGGTCGCCAATGATAAGGAATTCGCACACAACTGATAACGTTGGCGAAAAATATCCCCACCCAATTACGAACAATAGAAGCAAAGTCGTAAAAAGGGCAAGGGAAAGTTGTAAAAGGATCTGCTGGGAAAAAAGGGGGAAAGAACTGTCTATAGATAGCTTGGTACAGACGTTGTACCAGAGCCGAAGCGAGAGACAAAAAATTTTTTGGTACGACATATGTACCGCCGATGTTTAAAGGTTATTTCTGTGCCTAGATCCCGGGAAACAGGCTCAGATTCTCCATTTAACTCAGTAAATAAATTTTCTTACTTAAATCCAATGTATTCCAATAATTACATGTTAAGGATTTCTAAAAAACTTAAATGAATTTCAAATCCAGAAATTAGAAACTATTAAATAATACTAAATGTACTTCATTAATAGACTATATTATACATACATACATATATACATACATACATATATATATATATATATATATATATACACGAGGGTGGATTGATAAGTTTCCGGCCTGACCAAGAGATGGCGCCACGAGGCCTACCTTGAGGTGGCGTTCTATAGTACCATCCTTAGATAGCTTGTAGCTATAGTTTCAGTCCGATCGCCATGTTAGTTTAGGTTTGAGAGCACGCTGAACAAGACGCCTCTGTGTTTTTCGTAAAAATGGAAAAGCTGGAAATTCGTGCTGTCATCAAATACTTTTATTTGAAGGGGTTAACGCCGAAGGAAATTAAAGAAGAGATGGACTCAACACTGGGGACATCCTCCCCATCATATTCAACCGTTAAGCAGTGGGTTTCCGAGTTTAAAAAGGGTCGTGTGAGCACCTCTGATGAGCCTCGCTCAGGACGCCCCATTGAGGTCACAACTCCAGATATGATCGAAAAAATCCATCAAATAGTGCTGAAAGACCGCAGATTAAAAGTGCGTGAGATAGCTGAGACCTGTAAGATGTCATATGAACGTGTACAAAATATTTTGCACCAACATTTGTATATGGAAAAGCTCTGTGCAAAATGGGTGCCGCGTTTGCTAACAGTCGACCAAAAATTGATTCGAAAGAACATTTCTACCGCCAATTTGGCGTTGTATAAGCGTAATCCAAGCGAATTTTTGCGTCGATTCGTAACCGTTGACGAAACTTGGGTCCACCACTACACTCCTGAAACCAAAAAACAGTCTAAACAGTGGATTGGACCAGGGGAACCAACTCCAAAGAAGGCAAAAACAATTTTTTCGGCGAACAAGGTTATGGCTACTGTTTTTTGGGATGCAAGAGGTATCATATACATTGATTACCTTAAAAAGGGTAAAACTATCACTGGTCAATACTACGCAGACTTATTGCAACGTTTGAGCCACGAAGTGAAAATTAAACGACCTCATCTGGCGAAGAAAAAAATCTTGTTTCATCACGATAACGCACCAGTGCACACGTCAATCGTTGCGATGGCTAAAATCAACGATCTGAAGTTTGAATTGATGCCGCACCCTCCCTACTCTCCAGACCTAGCCCCGAGTGACTATTATCTGTTTCCTAACCTCAAAAAATGGCTTGGCGGTAAGAGATTTGCGGACAATGAAGAAGTAATCGAAGCTGTAAATGGGTATTTTGAGGAGCTTGACGAATCAGTCTATAGAGATGGCATTACTAGACTAGAACACCGCTATGAGAAATGTATCAGCCTTGGAGGAGATTATGTTGAGAAATAAAAAAAAAATTCTTAAAAACGTTGTTTTTCTTGGTCAGGCCGGAAGAAGATGTTTAGTAGATGATTATACATTTAGCTATCCTCCCCACTGGTTCAACCGTTACAGTGTTTCGAGTTTAAAAAGGGTCGTGAGTACTTTGGAGCGTGAGCCCTGCCAGACGCCCCATTGAGTGCCTTTAAGCAACCTGCAGATATGACGAAAACTAATAAAGAAGCTGGAAAGACGACAAGGTGCGTGATAGTTATACCTGCAAGATGTCAGCGAATGCCAAAAATATTTTTGCAACAACATTTGCAGGCGGAAAAGCCGAAAATGGGTGCGTTTACAAAGGTCAATTCAAAAATTGATCTTTTGTGCATCATTTACCAATGGTGTTGTATAAGCGTAACGATAATTTGTGTCGATTCGTAACCATGATTGAAAACACCACTCAATAAGTACCTGAAACCAAAAAAATGAACAGTGATTGCCCAGGAACGCAACCTTCCAGTAAAGGCAAAAACAATTTTTCATGAAGGTATGCCGTTTTTTGGGATGCGTATGTAATACATTACTAATTTAAAAGGAAAAACTATCACTGGTCACATTACGCAGACTAAAGGTAAAAACGTTGAGCCACGAAGTGAAAATTAAACGACCTCATCTGGTGAAGAAAAAATTCTGTTTCTATCAATATAACGCACCAGTGTACGCCAATCGTTAGTATACAAAACTACACCGATCTCAGTTACCTGAGGCTGCACCTCTACTTCTCCTGTGACTGTTCTGAGACTATTTATCTGTTGTTTCAACTCAAAAACGGCTTGGCGGTAAGAGATTTGTGACAAATGTAGCAGCGTAACTGAAGCTGCAAATGTATTTGATAGAGCTGATCAGTCAGCCCAGTAGAGATGGCATTACCAGACTAAATCAAGCAAGGAGAAATGGGTCATTTTGGAGTGGAGATTGTTGAGAAATAAAAAAAATTTTTAAAACGTTATTTTAACAGGCCGGAAACTTATCATCCACCTCAGATATATATATATATATATATATATATATATATATATACACTGCCGACCTTAAAATGGCAACACCAGTTTTGAATTGACTTGAAGAATGTCAAACCCATGAAAGAAGAAGAGTCGGAAA
>BMAW01104572.1:1480159-1544665 GCA_019974015.1 Nephila pilipes
ATGCAAATGATTAACATTTCAGTACATTTAGAAGACGTTGGAGGGAGAAACGACATCTGAAGCACTGCATAAAAGAAAAAGTTGTGTAGTGGATTTTTCATTCGGAAAGTGCTTTGTAAAATCGGAGTTTGCTCAGAATATCATGTTATGCCTCGAATTAGAAGAAGAAACGCTTGCCAGCAAGTGTCGGAATTCAATAGAGGCAGGATCGTAGCCTAACGAGAGAGTGGATTAGCGTTCCGTGATTGTGCCCACCACACTGGTCGAAATCCAACCACTGTTCCCGAGCCGACAAACACACCCGAGAGGACAGACATATTACACGGTCGGCTCTGAAAAACTGTACAACCACTACACGGGCCATTAGTCACGAAATGGATATGTTTGAAGCACGCTCAGTATCCACTCGAATGGTGCGAAGATGTTCGCAGCAACGTGGAATGTCAGCATGGCGACCATTATTTCTGCTTCCCTTGACGATGCAGCATAAAGAAGACACGACGACTGTGGTGCGCCGAACGATAAAACTGAATACAAGAATGACACAATGTGGGTTTTTCAGATGAGTCTCGGTTCTGCGCGCAGTATTCGAATGTCCGTATAAGTGCCTGGAGGTTTTGAGGAGACAGCTAGTCGCCTACTTGTGTTCGATAACGGTGTAAGGGCCCTACATCTCGTGTGGCGGTTTAGACAGCCATTGGGTACACGACATGCACATACCTAGTTCAGATCGACGGTAATTTGAACGCAAATCGGTATATTTCTGACTCTATATTCGAGTCTATACTCTATATTCTATTTCTGACTCTATATTCGAGTCAATACTCTATTCTATTCCTGACTCTATTGTACTCTATATTCGAGGTCTGCCAAGATAATGCAATTCCACATGCTGCACGTCGTGGTTTGACCTCCATAGATAAACAGGGTATTAGTTTGTTGCAATGGCCTGTACGGTTTTCAGATCTGTCACTCATTGATAACATCTGGTCATGGGTTGGAGAGAGACTGGCTCGCCACCCTTTCCAGATTTACGGTTTATGAAGTGTGGCATAAATTTGAAGTAGCAAGGAATGTGTTGCCCATTTCTATCATCGAAGTCCAGTTCAACGTCATGCTTAACCGAGTAAGGGCCGTTTTAGCAGCCAGGTCTGCTAGCTGTTTCTACTAATTTCGCATCCCCATAAACCTCCCAACTGCTTGAAAATTTAATCATTGTGTCTTCATGCCATACTGTATGCATACCGTATCTTTTCTGTATTTGCAATTTTAATGGCCAGCAATATATATATATATATATATATATATATATATAAAATCAATTATTTCTGCTTCAGACAATGAGTTTTGTTGCAACCAAATAACAAAAATACCATTAAAAGATAAGAATAGATAGGCTGAACTATTTTTTACATCAGTAAAAATTCATAAAATCATTTAGAAAGGTTAATTGTATTCCTATCGGTTTAAAGACAAAGCTGAAGAAAAAAAAATTATTTTTCTATAAAACATAATTAAAAGACTTGAGAAGAAACGTAAGTAAAATATATTAATTAAATAGATAAAATAAAATGATATAAATAAATTAAATGATTTTTTAAAATAAATCAAACTTGGAAGCTTATAATAGAAAAATGCAAGTTTTACTTTGAGTAGAAACGAATGTGAAAGGAAATTAGAAAAGCTGAAAAATATTTCTAAAAACAGTATGACGAAATTACTGAAACAAAGTGAAAGGAATGGCAATAGGTCTATAATATTGGATTAATACAGAAATATACATTTAAGGTTCTAAAATGTTTGCAATGTGTCAAAAGTTTTGCAATGAACCGTACTTTTTAAATAATTTACGAAATCGGAAGAGTTACGTTAGCATTTTGAGATTTTATTTTCGAAAGTTACGTACTAGTATGAAAATTTAAAAGCAAAATAACTTCAGAGATTATTTTAGAGATATTATTAAGTGGGAAGCATTCTGATATCTAATTTATCCCTCAATGTGAGACTTAAAATTTCTTTTTCATAATTCCCTTTTTTTTTTCGCTTTAGCCTTTAGCTTAAAGTTTTATTTTTCGATAAAAGGAAAAATAAATACTTGACAATAATTCAGAAATTGAATATTTGGTTCAGATATGAATTTTTAAATAATAACTTATAGATTATTTATATGATAATTCATTATTCGATTTAGATAGAAATGAAATCCGCTCACATCACAACTTATTTTGAAATATAATATAGAACTCACTAAAAATGATAATTGCACAAAAATAATGCAATCAACTCCACTGTGGGATAAATGTTTTAAAGCTTTAACAACTGCTGAAAGCTAAAAAAAAGTGAAAAAATAACTGAAAATTCAATTTTAATACAAGACTATGATAGCTAAATTTTAAAAACATGGTTAAAAATAAGTTATCCAAGAAATTTAATATTATATATATATATATATAACATCAAATCAACATGAGTTGGAAAAAGTAGTTAAAGTAATAAATATTTAACATTTCAGGCGGGATTACGAAACTAAATGTATCGTTTAGAAAACCGTCAAAATAATTTGAAAAGTAAAAAAGACCCAGATTGAATAGAAAAATATTACCGATGACTCAGCTGTCGAACAAATTTTCTTAAGTTTTAACAGCTGATGAAAAACTTGATAAACTTTTGAAACAAGACTACAAATGCTAAACTTTAAAAACGAGATTTATAATACATTATCCAAGAAATAAGTAAAAAAATATATAATATCAAATCAACACAAAGCATTAAATATTTAACATATCTGAAGGATTTTACGAAATTAAATGCACCTTAAAGAAAACCATCAAAACAATTTGAAAATGAAAAAAGAATCCGATTTTAAGTAATTCTCTATTCATACAGGATATATTTATTAAATAAAATGTCTCATAAACCTTAAAATCCATCAAGTAAACAAATATAAATCCCTTCTAAATTCCTTGACCACATAAATTGAAGTCCAAACTGTCTGATACGATGTCTCCCCTGCATTCCCAACTCGCAAATTCCAATTCCTTTTCGAACGCAAGGATAGGAATAACATCGTAAATATCTCTACTACGAGAGTATTGCAAATGGCAAAGCCCAAGGGCAACAACAGTGAAGGGAAGAGCAAAGCAAAATGGCACTCCATTGTTTGCACGATGTTGACGTAATATCTAGTCCAACATTGCGTGTACCATGAAGGGCCCAACCTATTTCATTTTGATTTTATTCTGCAGGTTTTTTGTTGTATTCGATCTCGGATATCTTATTCGGGATTAAATTTGGGATTCGATAAGGGGGATTTTTTTTTCTTTTATTCCTTTGGAATGTAAACTTTTGAGGAACGACAGTCAAACAGAATTTTTTCGTGTCTGCTTGCAATTGTGGGAGAGAAATGTAAATGGTGTTTGAGAGCTTTACGATTCCGACAGAAGGAAGAATGTTGTTTGCATTGGTATTTGGATGTGATCAAACCACTTGCATTGTTTTGTTTTTTAGTTATTTCTTTGGAATTATTCGGTTGACATGGAAACAACGATGCAGGAAATGTTACAACCGTGACATGGGCGGACAGAGAACGTTAAGGAGCATTAAGAATAGTTTAAAACTATGCAAAACTAAATAAAACTAAAGAGATTTCTGAAAAACCGCCTAATATGATCTATTTGTCTTTTTTCTATAGTTAAACAGTTAAAAATTTAATTTTTCAATAGTCGATAAATACACTGTGTTCGGAATACCATCAAAATTTGTTCACCACCAACACAGATCATAAAGTGTTACAATTTTTTTAAAAAAATAACAAATCGTCAAAAAGGTTCAGAAATAAAATATATTTTTTTCTTTTTCGTTGCTTCTATTGTATTTCTTTAAAATTGAATACTTTCTGAACATTTAGTTTTAACGGTGTAATGGTTTTTATTTGCTAAGTATTATTTTTGTTCAAAATTATTTAAGAAAGAAGGAAGCAAAAAGGATTTCAATCATTTGTACAATATCAAAAATAACGATTTCATTTCAGGTATTCAATCATTTATATCATTAATATTATTTCTCTATGAGAACATTCTCAATCCAAGACAAAATTTCCAAAACGAATAATACCAAAAAATGTTTTCATGGTAAATTCTAGTTTCTATGCATGGCATGCAATCGAGGCAATACCTTTGTCATCTACGGCCGTAAAGATGGAGATAGGTTAAAGCCATCATGTGAAAGATCTCAAACGGAAAATTTAAAGTGAGTGAATTATACTTAAGCGAAGGAATCATCTTTTATATAAATGATGTTCCATCAGCTATGAAAGAAGTATATCGCTCCAGAAAAGCTTATCTACAATGTATGCACTTTAAAAAGGTATCAGAAAATGATCTTTGATTTTGTTTTGTTTATGTGTTTTCACTTTTTATTTTCTTCGATTCTGAAATATTCCTTAATAAACGAATCATCCTAAAATTGTGAATATCATATGTTTCGAAGATTTCTGTTTTTTTTAAAACTAGCTTATCATTATTTAATTCAATTTATTTACATTATTATTTCAAGATATATAGAAAATATGTGATTTTATAGTTCATTCGTATTAAAAATATAAATGGCAGAAAAAAAGTATCATTTTATACTCAATTTTTGAAGATATTTTTCTATCTACTATAAAAATCTGTTTTATTATTTTTATTTTATTCCTCATTTCATTGGTAATTGTATTTAGTTGCAAATGTCTTTCTTTACGTCTATTTTTCGTTGAAAAACATTCGTAATTGATTTACATGTTTCAAGATGATAGTTTTAAGTACCTGAAAAGAATATACATTATTTTGATACATAATTTATTATGCATAGAGTTATTAGTGAATTATGAGTTTTAATTAATCAAATTACTATCGGATATGCATAAAAAATGAAGTCTCTAATCTAAATCCATGATAAAATTTATAATAATAATGTATAAATAACAAATTAATAAAATTAATAAATAACAAAATCAATATCTGTAATTATTTGTAATCAGAATAAATGTATGTTTTATATATTAATTGAGTTATTTTGAAAAAAAAATGTGTAATTAATTAGAAGAATTAAATATTTAAATCTTTTAAGAAATATTTTTTTTTGCTCACACATCACATTTTATCTTCTGTTATTTTTCAATATTAACCATTATATTAAAGCATGTCTCAGATACAGAAGATTTTTAATAATACTAAATTCTGCATAACACTAATAACATCTGACAACGAATCTGGGTGCAAAAGGGAATCAGTAAAATAAGAATCAAAAGTGAAGGATAAATTAATTTAATCTTTTTTCAAAGATATTTTTGTTTCGCTTTTCTATCAATTTGATAATTGTTCATAATTCACCACTGTTTTGTTTTTATGTCACAAACTAATAAAATCATTCAAATTTAATTTTAAGAAACTTCAGTTTTCATATGTATTGCGTGTAAGTAAAATAAAAAAAAAATGAACTATTTCAATTCCTTGCGTACATTTAATTTGCGTAGGCTTCGAAAGAAATACGTTACAAATTACTACGTTTTAAGAAAAATAGAATTAATTTCAGAATCTTACAAACAAGTTCAAAATGGATAAAATCATTAATAAAACCTTTTTAAAATTTACTTCATGGGACACTTTCTGAATGCTTTGTACTGTTTTGAATATTATATAAAAAAAAAAATCTAAGATAATTGAGCTAAACGTGTCAAAGAATACATCCATGAATGCAGCAACAATTTTATTCAAAATGTTAGATTTGGGGGGGGGGGATCAAATGCATTTTCTTGAGCGATAACAGTTATAAATTACAAAATTATAATTAATTTATCTCAAGTATAATAAAAGATACTTTACGATTTAGAAGAGCCAAGTAAAATTTCTTAGATCTGGTTTGAGGATATTTCATTCACAAATTATAAATGTGCAAAACTAAAGTAATTCAGGCAATTTATATTTTTAAATATATTATAAAATGTTTGACTTTTTTATTAATTTTGTTATAAAAGTAAAATAATAATTTGAATTTTTCATTTTAAATTCGTAATTTCTTAAGGAAGATAACAAAAAATTTATGAAATTACGAAAGAAAACTTTAGCAATATATATCTCTCAAAATCTCATTAGATAATTCCTGAATCCAAAACTTCAACAACAACAAAAAATCTAGATATTTTTATTATGTGTCTTCAAATAATATGTGAGTAATATCTCACTGTTTACATTTGTGATAAATTATTAATCGTTTAATTTGCTTAGTTGTGTACAGAAAACAAAAAAATTTGAAAGAACAACGGAAAAAAATCCGAAGGAAATGATGATCCCAAATGAAAAATTTCTTCAATTAACAATTTATCAATAAACAAATAATAAATTATATTAATCATAACTATTTAATACATATATAGAATTTAAGGGTTGAAATCTAGTCTTATACGTAGGCTTTCAGCACTTCGGCTGACATCCATTTTTTCCCCCATAAATAACAATTATCTTGCGGAAAAGAAACGATGGTTGCAAACACTGTAAGAAAAATGTATTAATCTATATAAACAACCGCAATGCACTTCGTAGACACCTAACCATGCCGTTTCATACAATATTTATCACCTTTCACTGTTAATGCAATTTATTACCTCACCTCCCTCTCTTCTTCAAACAACAAGAGCGACGATTGCTGGGAGCGAAATAATCCCCAATTCCAAACACAACAAACGATATATATCGGCCACCAAAAATAACCTTCTGGTCGTGAGAAACACAAATACAGAGAGAGAGACAGGAGGGGAAAAAAAGCTGAGCAAAAATGAAAATAAATTACTGAAAAGGACGTAACAGAAATCGGAGAAACAAAACAAGAAGATGAAAAGAGGTGTACTCTTCGGGAAGGGACAGAGAAAAAAACAAAAAAAAAAAAAAACGGACAGGGGAAAAAGTCACAGTGTCCATATAAGCACAAAGGCTGAGAGACCTCGTAGCTTAAAAGACAGATGCGGCAGAATTGTCAGCTTCGGTGAAAAGCTTTTGGTAACCAGCTTTGTACGCTGTCTCCGAATCAATTTACTGAGATATCGATCTGGTGTCCCAAGTGTGTAGGTTCGTGCTTTATGCGAAAAGGGATTTGGAGAAAAAGTGGTATTTAGAGCAGCTCTGAAAGGAAGCGGGAGACAAAAGGGGGCGGCAAAGGTGAGGTTGCACGCAATCTGTCTTCAGACACTAACATCCCCACCATCGGAGTGATTATTAAAATCGAGATTAAATTGCTGTCATATTGTTTAATCTGGACACAACTAAATTGAATTTTGGTTTCGTGGCGTGAAACTTAGTTATAAAAATGTTGAGTTTTGTATCATTATGATAACAAAAACTGTTGCTTCTTTTTTACTGTCTCGTCTTCTATTACACCGGAAGATAATAATTTAAGCAAACTTTGGAGTCTTGAGGAAACTTGACATGACACCAAAGTTGACGCGATTAATGAAACAAAAAAAAAAAATATTTCATAGGATCAAAATAGAAAAAAGTAACAAAAAATAATTTCAGCAAAATAAATGTTTGCTAATTAAACCTCTTTTTACATGAAACATATGTTCCTGAAATTTATGTGTAAGAGTTACTAACTCCCAACAAAATGAAAGCTAAATACAAACTTGAAATAAAAGCAAAACAATTAAGGAAAGAAAACTTATGTTGGTTGGCATTATAAAACTTTTATTTGTATTTCACACAGAATACGCATACACATACGAGGTTTGATTGAAAAGAAGTGAATCCGGGCCATATTTTCTTATTTGTCAACTGATTTTCGAAATTTTCAATGTATCCTAAAGATACATAGATTCTCAATGTGATGTTTTTGTCTTTTTCCCAAGTGTCGTGTAATGCTGAGATTCGAAGAAAAAAGCGGCCCACATGGACATGGAGTTGAGACTTTAAGGCGTCGTTGCACCATGCGACTTCAGTTGAAAGAGCACTTTAAAGGACATCACTTTCGCTCTGACAGAGGGAAAGCTGCCATTAAAGCCCAATGTAGAAAACAACCTTCGAAATTCTCCGAAAGATTTGTACGACTAGTTAGTCGTTGGGGCAAATGTAGGAAATGGAATAATGACCATGACGAATATATAACACATTCACCCACACATACATAAATGTGGAAGTTTGAAAACCATATATACGAACAAAATAAGCGGTCGATACTATTTACCAAATATAAATTAATAAGACATTGTATACATAGTCATTTATCAGAGTCCTTATGACTGAAATGCTTTCTTAGTTTATATAAGAAACCAAATGTAAACTGCTATATTTTTTTTACTACAGTTGATATTGTTTATGGGAAAATGAGTTTTCATCGTTGAAATAAAGATGTATAATTCTTCAAAACTCTTAATATTTTTTAAAATTATTAATATTTTTCCTAACTTAAACATTAGGTTGGTTTATCACATAAAAGTGAATTAAACTCGAGTAAAAATTAGTTTATCTATTCAACCTTTGTGCTCTTTGAAAATACACACAAAAAGAAGCTTAGAATGTTTTCTAGAATAACATTTCTTTTTTTTTAAAATTAAGCTTCTAATTATCTTCTAGGGGTCCAAAGAGGTTTGTCGGATGTATCTACGTTAAAAAGTAAAATGAATCAACTATTTCCATTTTTAGATTTAATAATTTAATAACGTATATCTTAATTGATTACAAATAATTTAATACTGTATCTAATAACTTCCTGTTGCACTAAAAGTACAAATTATTTTAAACATCACTTATGGTTATCAATATTTTGATATTATGGAAATTATTGAATGATTTTATCTCTTCGTAAAGAGTTTTGTTCATGTTTTTGTATGGAATATCGCTCGGTAATTCATAATTACTGGACAATCATTCTGCCATCAAAAGCTGAATATTTCATTCTTACATTTGTTTACCTGTAACAACGTTACTTAACAGTGTTCCTCATCTATCTTTACTTCTCCGAGCATTTTCTTATTAACATAGACATGCATTTAATAAATATAATTTAACCGAACATTTTCAATGTGTTAATCTCCCAAGATACCCAGGTGATTCTTTTCTATTTTCGTCCCTAGTTCGTTTCAAACTTTGCATCTTTTTTTTTTTCTATTTTTTTTTTTTTTTACAAACGTGGGCCGCGGTAGCCTGGTGGTCAAGGTCGTGGACTAGCGGCCGGCGGTTTTCGCACAGTCGCGGGTTCGATCCTTGGCCGCCAAAGACCCGCCGTGTAGCCGGGGCTGATGCACGTTAAATCTGTTCGGGGCCCAAAGTCCTCCCGTTGGAGTGGTGTGGATGTTAGGAGAGGGGGGTGCCAGCTCAGGTGTCGTCCTCGTCACTTGACCGTGGTTCAAAATTACGAGGTCCGTCGCCAATAGCCCTTCTTCTTCTAGTACTTCTATAGTTGCTTCTAGTACGACGTTAATAAAAACTAAAACTAAAATTTTTTTCAAACGTCGAGATAACAGTTACATCTTGTTTGGAGCAGCATAGCCACATCTAATTCTTGGACATAAATTTCCCTTACATTGACTCATTTAACATAATTGAATGTTTTAGACGGGATGTCCCGGAAGAAAATTTTGTCACTTTTTTTTAAAGGAGCAGATGGTACACCAGGTGAAATAAGAATCCACCATAAAAATCCACACCCGTTGATGGTTCAACAACATATGTAGCGTCAGCGGAAGAGGAATGACGCATGCGCAGAGTAACCCGTTATTCGAAAGAAATCACGATGGCAGGCAGATGTTTACTGACAACATGGTCAGCAATAGAAGTGTGTGTTATTATCCGGCATGAATGGGCACTTGGAACTAGTGTGTCCGTGAACGCTTACAGACCTTGTACAGTGAACAGAACATATCTCGTTAAATAGTTGGAAGCTGTCGCTGTATGTTCAGTGAATGAAGGCAGAGTGTGGAAGATGAAGATGGAAGTGGGCAATATCCACGAACGAAAACAACATTACAAGAGTACAGGACATGATGTTAGTGGATAGGTGCATAAAGGTGTCAGTTGTAGCGACGACCTTGCGTATTGATTGTGCTCAGGCCCATTTAAAACAATGCTGAGGTGCAGCAACCAGTGCGACAGTTCCTTGCATTACATGGCACTTACATTTAAAAGAATGGTTTCTTCAAACATATTGCATGTACGACAAATGGCTCAATGTCGATAGCGACTATGTCAAAAATATTACGGAGTTGATGATGATATGGTTTATTTTTTAGCAATAAAGTTTCCGTTTTAAAAAAATGATGAAACTTACTTTCGGAACATCATCTGTATAAGATGAGCTGAAATTTAAAAAAAAAATTGTTATGTTCCTATATCATTATTCTAACAAATATATAAAAACGATTTCAATATCATTTTTCTGCATAACTGGGTCGCGGCGGCTCATAAGATAACGTTAAAATCTTTACAGCTACTGTTTTACGTTGAGCCATGAGTTTTACATTTTATTTCACTGAAGATTCGCTTCTAGTGAATACTACTACTAGCAAAAATGAACCAAACTTTAAAAAATTCGCTGGTTTGGACATTAGAAAAATAAGATACACCTCAGTTGTCCACCACTTATCAGATTAAAAATTATTAGACTGGTTGCCTTTTTAGTTCAAGTACAACTTTAATTTGAATTAAGAGAATTATAAATTCAATCAGTAGGGCTTCAGGGCCTGATGTACTATACATGTGTTCGGGCACACAGCCGAGAAAAGCTACAAATTTTAATACTGATTTACATAAAAAAATTTATGGCAACGGTTAATCTACTTTATGCAGCAATTATTTAATGTTCATAATTTTTTCATGATCATGGACCACAAAACTTTGAAGCACTGTCAAGTGACGAAGATTCAATGTCCCAGCTCCAGCACATTTAACATATTTGTCTGGCTACTCGATGAAGTTTTAGTAGTATCAGAATTTGAACCCTCGACTCGATTGAAACAAGCCGGCCATGCTTTCGCAGCCATGGCCACTCAACTAGCACTATCATTCTTTATCTTAAAACCTTTGAGGATTAAAATCTCCCCTGCTTTAATTTTTACTCTCCGTTAATATGAAGTTATTCTTATGTGTTGTTTTTTCACTGAAAATATTTTGCGGTTTTCAGGTGATCATGGTATCCAACTTCTGGTTAATGATATTTCAGCCAAGTCTTCTGTTCGAGTTTTAATTAACCTGAACACCTGTCATTGATCGATTGGTTAAATTAACGTCGAAAAGAAGCAGCGCGAGGGCTGTTGGCGACGGACCTAGAAATCTTGGACTTCGGTCAAGGGACGAGAACGACACCTGAGCTAGCACATCTATCTTCCAACTTCCATATCGTTCCATTTGAAGGACTGGGAGCCTCCACATATTTAACGTGCAACAGCTTTGCAATACGTGAGGACAGACTCAGTGTCGTGAGGACTCAAAACCGAGACTAGATACAAACATAGAGACCAAACAAGTCTAGATATGCAGATGAAATAATTTTAAAGATAGACTAAATATCCTGATGCAGCAGCATTTTCAAAAATTCATAACATTGTGATATTTTTTAATATTTTGCATTATAACATTTCTGTGAAAACTGCAACGTTTTAGTAATTAAATATATCATATTTATTATATAATAAGTTTATTATGCAGCATAACATAGGCGTCAAATCCAAAGTAGTTAAATTATAAATTTGCAGGTACAGTTTATTTTATTAGTAATACTAAAAACATAATCAGATACCTATTTCTTTAAAACATGAAGCTGTTTCGCTATCAAAACGGCAATTTAAAATCTAAAAGATAAATGGAAAAACAACTTAAAAATAAAAAGATAAAAAAACTTTTGAAAACGACAAAGATTGGAATGCCAGTAATGTCGTCAGAAAAATGTTCATCTGTTGTTGTAATAATAGTAATAAAAAATAATACACGCAGAGAGGAAAAAGCAGAAAATATCTAACAAAAATAACAAAAAGTACCAAGCAATAAAAAATAAATAAAAAGAATTAGGGTAAAAGTGCCAGTAAAAAACAAATTTTGATTTTTTCCCCTTCTTTTGGGCCTTAAGGTTAAGTAAATGGAATTTTTAGGGCAGGCTCGTTTTAAGCGTAAATGGTTTTTTAAAAATGAGAGTATTTTTTGCATTCTATGATCCGAGCTTAGAAAATAGTGAAATATTCTTTTTTTAATGCTGCTTGGTACTAAAATAAGGTTTCAGAATTTTTCTTCCTATTCAGTGGTAAAAAAAAGAAATAGGAGAAGGAAAATGAAAAATATAAATTTTGTTTTCAAGACGAAACTGATAAGCGATCAACTATTTTAAAATTAGCAATACATTTGTTTCCTATTTACCATGTTTTTAGTAAATCCTTAGATAGAGACATACTCTCCCTTCCGCCTCTTTTCTTTAAAATAACTTGGAATCCTAAATTATTTATCCTTCAAATAACTCATTGTCGATTTTTATGATGGATAAAATCATATAAATAGAAAAGATGTAAGACAAATTATATCACATTTGCACTACGACTCAAGTATTGTATATATACCAGTGTTTTTTTTTTTTCTGAGTTTGGGTATTTACACTAAGTAGATACATTTTTATAAATTTTACTGAGAACAAATTTCAGAAGAGGGTTTTTACATGTTTAATTATAATGAGTAAAAATGAATAGACAAACTCAATTGTATTGAAATTCTTCCAATTTTAAATTAGAGAGCAAATTTTCCTTTGAGTAATGATTTTTAGTTTCAGGAAAATATTTACTTTAAAATCATGTATTATTTTTTTTTCAATAATCTTCAGTTACAATTAAACACAAGTATATAAATACAAGTCAAAGTTTTAGGTGCGATTTTGGTTCATATTGAAGATTGATGAAGTTTATAACGAAGGGGAAGAAATCCATCATTTGGTATTTTTGTGCGAACTTCAATCCCATTGAAATTGTTACTATATATGAATGATATTTTAAACTTTAATCAAGGGTAGCGAGCAACAGCCGTAAATTACGTAGTACCTATTTGGTTAAATTTTAAATTTAACCTCTCAAATATAAAAAAATTACAGGATCGGTGGTGTTTCAGAAATTATTAAAAAGCTAATAAAATTTTAGTATCAAGGCAGAAAACGAATGGAAATACTAAATAAGGTTTGAGAGTTTTTGCTTACAAAATGTAAGGTTATAGTAGAATACTAATTAGTTCAAGTAAGATAAACTAAAAGCAATGAACTGATTTAATTAAGTTCAAGCAATTTCTATTCATAAATTATAACAATGTTAAACAATGTATTTATGCATTTTGTTAAACAATGTTTTTTAAATTCTTTTAGTAATATACTCACAAATATTTGGCATTATTCTAATTATCACAGTGATTATTTAAGGCATTAAATTTTACAGAGAAAGGTAAATTAATTTTGTGCAATAATATTTTTTCTGTAAACAGTAATACTGACTTTTTCAAGCTACTTATGTAAACATTAAATCGTACACAATTTCAAGAACGAACTGACTAAATTCTAAAGTTTGAGTCAGTTATTACTTGTAAGTTAACTGAAAAATATTATGTGATTTTAGTAGAGTCTCAAACTTGAATTGAAACTCATGAAGTACAGTTTTAATATTTAAACAAAGGCATCATAATATTTAGCAATCTTGATGGTCCAGTTTCTGTTATACTACAATATGAACCTAAATTGAATTGAGTCGTGAATTAATATTCTTCTGTCTATCAAATTTCAACTCTACATGTATTTCAGAATTTTTATCTAAGCGCATTCTAACAAATATAAGAAACATAGAAAATAATTATATCTAGAAACATTTACTGTGCCTTTTCTTTAATTTTTAAACTTTAAAAATTCTCAAATGTTAGCAACACCTACAATATTATAATATGGAATGCAAAGACGTAGAATTTGGAATTTATATTACTTGAAGAGAAATGTATTGTAATAACCTAAGTATTCTATTATTAATTTATTGTGTCATAAAGTTCATAATAAAATCAAAACTACTACAAAAAATAAATCTGTGAATAGTAAAATAACACTTTCTCATGCCCCAATTCTTTAAATAAAAATCTATGAAATCGTATGGAACTAGTGTTTAGAACTATTCATTTTAAATTCTATAAAAAAGTTTTTCAGCTTATTAGGAACCTAAAAGCGTAGGAAAAAATACAAGAATTAAAAAAAATCAAAGAACACTTTTGAGTTTTAAAATGAAATTATTGCAATTGCGTAAAGATTTTATGAGTAAAGCAACATTCATACTCTATAGAGAAAAAAGTTACTTAGGCTTATTTGGGTCGAGTAGACCCAAATTAGCTTATATTTATCCTAGATTGCAGCAAATATTTTTATGTAGATATGTTTCATGCATTTATGTGTTCATTAAGACAGATGACACATTTTATATCTTTTAACCCCCCCCCCCTCCTTTTTTTTTCGTTTCTCAAAACTACTAACTGTCCAATTTCTTTTTTATATAAGCGGTTTTTAGTATTTAAAAACTCGAAAATCATTTGAATTTTTTTAAATTACAGATTCTTTATCCTCTATATCCATTATCCTTGATAGATCTTTTTGAATGACAAGCACGATTTACAGCACACATTTACATGCACTTGTGAAAGAAAAACTAACCGTTGAGGGCAACGCGTTTACGTACGTAGATTTTTCTTAGACCTTTTGCTTCGCACATTCCAGTTTTAGGTCTTCTGATCGTTTTACTTTTACATTTGATGTGCTATAACTACGATTTCTTCTTTGTTGTTAAAATTTTTTCATCCTAATATTTCTGTTTTCCAAGTTCCTTTAGAAAAGTTATCTTTTATACAGTTTATTTCAATTGTATGAAGAGTTTACAAGCATAAAATAACAAACTCATTTATAACAGTAAGGTAAACTACTTTGTAGAATATTGCAGAATAATCATCCATTCATTTGTAGTTCCTTTTCTCATCAGTTAATTTATTAGCAATACCTTTTCACCTTTAGCTTCATTGTACCATAGATATTCCGTAAGTAAATTTCATTTCCCCCCGGGATACTTTACTGTTAAAACATAATAATAATAAACCCTGTCATCATAAACTATACATCATGCACTGTTCTTCAATAATGTCGCAATTGACCTTTAAACATTTGTCGTAGAGTGCAATCAGTTTGAAGAAACCACTCTGGTAAAACCCGGAGCCCTGCGATGCAAGGATGTGTATCACAGCCTGCTCCACCTCAGTATTGTTTTGGATAGACCTGGGCACGACTAAAACGCAGTGTGGTCACCACATCTGACTGCGTTATGCGTGCACGCGCCTAAACTCTAACACCGTTTCCTGCACTCTATCAGTGTTATTTTTATGACTGGATGTGGAAAGACGACACTTTGTTTTTCATTCGCCACGGAACATGCAACACCAGCGTCAAACCATTTGACGAGACATGAACTGTTCACCATACAGATCTGTAGGCGTTCATGGATAACGGACACATCAGTCCCACGTGCCCATTAATACCAGATTCTGTTCCATTGCCGACCATGTTGTGAGTCATGTCTTGGGCACTCTGGTCTGCTGCTAATCTTTGTTCTTCGTCGCTTCGCACATTCGTCATTCCTTCTCCAATGATGCTATTTCTGTTGTTGAACTGGAAAGGGTATGGATTCTTCTAACGGTTGTTTGTTTCATCTGGTGTATCATGTGATCTTTCAAAAAAAAAAAATGACGAAACTTACTTTCGGCCCTTCCCTCGTAATACTTGTATGGAATTATGTTTCTCTCTGAGTTGTTTTTCTTCTTTCTCATCTGAAAACTCGCAGATCAGAATTGGAAGGATAATTATCGATTTATTCTTTTTTGTCCGTATCGATTTATTCTTTTTTGTCTGAATCATATTGGATTGAAAAACCAAATTATAAGTAACATATTTTTCTACGACGCAACGTTTGTCAAGTGTTATTTGAAATTTAAGCCATTTAAGAATACTAAATTTATTTTTGATATATTTCTATGCATATTAGTGATATGAATTGATTAGATCCAATCAAAGAGCAATTTCTCATTTTTAAGGGACGAAAAATTCCAGTAATTTGAAAAGGTTATAAGCTAAAAATATTGTTCTACTTAAGGAAGTCATAAAATATAACAAGTCATAAATAAAACCCAAGAAAGCTATCACGAAATAAATAACAAAAAAACCCTGATGTTTTAGATTTATTCAGACTATGAAAGTTAAATACAGTAGCAGCAACCATGCCTTTTAAGTCTATCCAATAACATAGAAAAAAATATTTTGCAATAGTTTCAGCAAATAATTTAATTAATGTGACAAACCTCTTCATTAAATGATTTAAATAAAGCGCAAAATTTTACAGAAATTTCCAACAGTGTATATAACGAAGCTCATGTTTCTTCGCGAAGTTATTTTTTTCAATATTTTGACTCACTTTAATAATGCATATAAAAAATATGCATATTTTTTATTTCACTAGTTGCATGTTTGCGATATGAACATCTTGACAAATTCTTAATAAAAGAATTTTAGGGTGTTATAAATAATCAAAAAGTAAATGAACAGTAACTATTATCACTTAGAAAATATTATTCAAGTTTTTGCATAAGTTATGAGATAAACAATTTTGTATTTATAATATTAAAGTGTTTTCAATTGCCTAAATAATCAAAATTGTTCCCTGCAGTAGTACACCACTTTTCCATAAGTAGAAATTGATCTGCAGTCGTTCCTCTGAAACGAAATGTTTTAGAGAGCTTTTATTTTAAAATATTCTAAACTACTTTAAAATATCATACTCATCGCTCAGTGCAATGGAGAGAAATTAAGCTTAACAGGCACTATTTACTCTCTTGCAAAGCTTTGAAAAATAATCATCTCCATAATAAGTCAGCAAACAAATAGGAGGAAAAAATGAAATATTTTAATCTTATTAGCGAAGAACTGTATCGAGGAAATCTGACGAATCAATTCGATGCATAACTCATTCAAAACTGCTGAATCTCCTATTTTGGCACTCCTCCAAAATGAAGGGATATTCGCTATTTTCCGCTTGCAGTGTTATTACTGACGCTAAAGGTTATTATTTAGATGAAAATAAACAAGAAGCAATCACAAGGAACAAAATTCAAAACGAAATTATTTTGTTTGGATTATTGCAGCGAGTAAAAAAAAAATTAAACAATCAATTTTTTGAGCTACAAGATAGATTACTTTTATAGCAGGTTCTTTCGAATAAGAATCGTAAAATAATAAAATCTGTTCACAATTGTAATACTCGTAGATGAACGTCTGATACGATTTTACCTTTAACGCTACATATATAAAAATGGAACAATTAATCTAGAGAAATAAATCACTTTCAAATTAATTTCCCAGAACCAACGATCTGAAATTTTTAATATATATATATATATATCGAATATTTAATTTCTTCCCACGAAATTACTTTTTATTTCCTGAGCTAGAAAACATTAAAATTGAGCAATATGTAACAAAAAAGTATTTATCCTTGAACTGAATTTAAGGAATATCGTAATATAACCATAGATTGTATTACAAATTGTGACATTTGCGTGTGTATTATATTCAAGAATACCTCATTCCCGATTAATTACAATTAAGGATTCAATAAATTTAATGTGAATCAGAACCCTTTTTCTCACACTACAGCCAGATAAAAAGATACCACTCTAGTCTGAACTAACAGGGTTTGAACTTGCAACGTATTGGTTGCTAATTTAGGACTTAATCAGGCTTCAAAACATATGATTTGGTTGAATTGTTATTGTACTTCTAAATATTTTAACCGCATAATAGGTACAAATTTAGTCAAAATTTTATTATTTAATATATTAAGAATTTGCCCCTAAATTTTATTAAATCCGATTGAAATTGAATAGAATGAACAGAAAAAATAATAATTTTACTGAAAACGTATGACTTGTTTGAAGCATTTAAATATATTTTAATAGAGTCTCCTTTTTAAATTTAACTTTTCACTGGAAATATCGATGCTACAATAATGTAATGTCCACGAGAAAAATAAATTTAATTTTTCAATAAGACTCCATTCTTTCGTATCACAAACTATTAAATGGCTAACCACTTCGCATAACATTACTTTGTCCCCTTAGGACAAAAGTCATTTAAAAAATCCTTTGTAAAACATAAAGTTTCGAACTTTTGTAGACATTGACTCAAGTCATATCAAAAATCAAAAACTTAAGTTTTATTGAGTACATATTAAGTTATTAAAATAAATAGGACATTTTTATTTTTATTCATTTAAAATTATGTAGATATCTATTTAAAAGCAACAGAGAGAAGAGAAAAATTGTTCTTTTTGAGATTTAAGTGATTTTAAAATTTAACCTTTCTCATACTCAGTTACAAGTGAGAATATATTGAAGTAATAATATTTAGCGTAGAGGATTTTAATATTTAATACGTCGAAATGCACAGCTTGTATTCATGCTATTTTCAACGTATTAATAAATCATACCACTAAAGGACAATTTCCTGAATAATAAATTAGAAAACATCCCTTATGTGTTTTAAAGAAGTTTTATTTTCAGCAAAAGAAAATAGCAGTAAGTCACGTTTCTTATTTTCATAATCTTTAAATTTTATACGCTTGTAATTCAAAAAGCATTTCTTGAAGGAAATAGAATTATTTACTCAGTATTGTACATTTCGCATTTAAGAAGGTATTATTCTGGTAAAGGGAATTCAGTTTAGATATTTAATTGGAAAAAAAAATAGAATTATATTTTATAATTTGTCGTTACATCACTTTTATTTAAACGAGATCAGTAATTCATCATGGAAATTACGGCTTTTAGACCTTTATTCTTGCTTTTCAATCCTTTCGGGACGTCTGTCATGTATACGTGCCAGGATGAAATATGTTTATCTCCCGGCTGGCACGTCGGCGTGACAGAGTATTTTCTCGTTCACTCCCGCCATCATGCATACTTGTCAAAGTTTTGGAACGTTTTAAAAACTAATACCTTTGGCACAAAATAGCATTACATGTTCACAGGATTTGATATACATGCAAATTTGACCTTCTACTCAAGTTGACGCAGAGATGACTCACATTTAAATAGATTTTGATTATATAAATATAAGGGGTAAGACATGTTCTTGACATGCGGGCTTCTTGATGGCTCCGTTAAATGTGTACGTGATATCAATTGGCGGTGGAATTTTATTTTGGCGTTACAATGTCCAAATGTCGAGCATTTTTAATTGAACCTGAATTTTCAGAAATTATGCAAAATATTTCAGAAAATGCTTCTAAAAATAATCTATGAGAGTTTTGAAAGTGATATTTGGTGTGTATATATTTTCTGATTATTCTGTTGATAATAAAACCTACCAAATTAGTATTAATGGTAACATTTGAATTATTTACATGCCAAGTACATAGAAGGACAATATTTCATGATAAGTCACTGTTGAAAAATTTATGCAGTTGCCATTCAATCCACTGCCTGCACTAAAAGTAGATATTTCAATGAAAGAAGACATTGATTTCGTTAATCGTTTTTCTAATGACACAGTGATGAAATTAAAAACACAGAAAAAGACTAATTTGTAACATATGACCAAATATTCAGTGAATGCAAAAGATCCAACTACTATGAACTATTGGTATGTAACAATAGATTAAATGTTTGTTTTCCTCGCTCTAAACATTTAAACGGGTGTAATAAAAACCCCAGAATAAAAATATACTTTTATGAGAATCCCATGATTGTCATTTTTTAACAGCATAATGAGTCGCGATCGTTACATTGAAATTCTTCGATGCTTGCATTATTCCAGTAGTGATGCCAAAACAGTGGGAAAACTTCAACCAGTTTTGAATAAAATAATCGAGAATTTCATGTCAGCATACACTCCTGAAAGGACTATATCAACAGATGAATGTTTATTATTGTAGAAAGGAAGACTCGGATTTCACCAATATGTCCTTACTAACGATCCCGATAGGTAATTAAATTTAAATGTATAATGTCAAACGCCATTAACGAATAAGTAAATACTGAATTGAAATTAATGTTAATAAACTATTTCTTATTTTTTTCGTAGAAATACTAACTTTTCATTAATATTCTTCTATTTTAGATCATTCTATTTAATACCCGTATATTTGTACATTTAGGCTCTAAAATGCACTTCTTTTAAAAAAATAAGAATAACGAAGTCAATGTTCTACCACATTTGTGTAAAATAAATTGTGGATATATAATGGAGAAAAATGTTAAGTAACGAAAATTCAACATTTGGCAAATTTTAATTAAATAATCCCTCTAGAACAGATTCATCAGTATTACTTTTTAATTTAGCCACATTGCACAATTATATAATAGTGCAGCTGTAAAGGGACTCCTCAGAAGAAATGAATGCTAATGAATTCTTTTCGTGGAACCCTAAAATGATACATTAATATATTTTTCTGCATACAAAAATATAAAAAGTCACACACTTTTATGAGAATATGTATTACTCGTGCTAATTCTTTAGTATTGCCCTTGAGCAAATATGCAGAATGAAACAATTTTGAATTACTTCAATTTTATACATGTTAATCTAATCTTAAAAATAATTAAGACTAACTTTTCAAAATTTATTTCCCAAACTTTTTATATTCTTAATTTGCTTAAACTCTGCATCAGTTTTTAAGTTCTTAAAGTGAAAGAAGTGTTTGTAATTAATGTTAAAATCAACAAGTTTTTCCACCTGAAAAATTATTTTCTCACTTTTCAAGTATGTTTTATAAGAATTCTATTCATGTTTTTTTAATCCAGAAAATTATAAAAATAAAGGTATTGCTCGGATTCTATTTTATTCTTCAGAATTAAATGAAGTAAGCATAGCTTACATTGTTATCATCGTGAACAAGTTGATTGATAATATTCAAATCTGCTTTCACACTTTGTTACATGTTGTACAGAAACTACACACTCTCTTTTGTGATCTATACATGAAGCAAAGCAATGGAAGATGATCCATTCCATTGGTTTAATTATTCTAAAAAAAAGTAATATAAAATATTTCACACTTTTTAATTCTGAAGAAATATAGTCCAGCCCAAACAAAAATGTACGGATAGACTGAACAATCAAAAACAATTGAGAAAAATGCATCTAATGTTTAACATAAAGTGATACACATAAAGTGATTCATTAAAATGTTGACATTTCAGATATTGCACATAAAATAGGTTCTTGATAAAAAAAAAAATAACTACGACCTAACAATTCGATTACAAATGAAACTTGTTCCCTAGCAGTCAAATTTATATCTTTATCCTCATGATGCTTATCACACTTCTCTTATACACACATAAATTTCAATTACAAAATCCGTATTTCGCCCCTTTTAATTGTTTTTTGTATACGAAAAAAAAAACTTAACCGCAAGTAATGTTCGAATAATAAGGCCTCGCAAGTGCCACCTGTTTTAAGGCTTTAGAATTTTCACTTACATATATATTTTTTTAATTTACAGCGTTACTTTCTCTCAACTCTAATCCCCTACCAAATAAAGCACACCCAAACTTCTGCTGTTTTCTCGTAAAAAATATTTTATCTCTCAAAAACCCTTTTCAAAATGATTTGATGACAAGAGCGAAAGTTGCCAAACAATGCCTAGCAGCTTCTTGGCAGCAAGAGATAAAAAAAAAAGTGCAACGAAAAGAGTTCTACTTAAAAATAAACGGTGCTGAGCGAGCCAGATTTTTCTTTTATTATTTTTTCCTGTCGACTTGTTATTGTTTTTCTCTAGAGTTTTAAAACTGCAGGATGGATGTTAGTAAATTAGGAATTTCCTATTTCATTACACGACCCTGACATGTTGAAAGTTGTCTTTTGTTCTCTTGTTTTAATTTAGTGTACCAGGCTACGTAAAAGCAGAATTAGGTGTAAAAATGATGTAGATTATTATCTAAACAAGATACAATACTTTAGAGAGCAAAAATTATTGTCTTAAAATATATCTCATGATGCATCTTGCAAGAAAAAGTTTATCTTGCAATTACACTTTATTTCAGTAAATTCCAAACGTAAATTTCGAATGAAGTATTATTTCTAAGTAAAACTTAATAACTTTCTAAATATTTCATTGTTTTATAAGTGACGTCAAGGATAGTAATTTTTTAAGTATTTCAAAATGTTATATAGAGACAAGATATATTCGAAAATACCTCATAGTGCAAAATGTAATGGACAATGTACAGGATATAAGAAACAACGCAAGAAGTTCAGAGTATAAGATGCAACGGGAAACACTCATAGGCACAAAATGCAATGGAGAATATTCATAGATCCGAGATATAAGGAAAAATGTTACATGTACAAGATTTAAAGGAAAGTGTTTGAAGATGTTGAGCATAATAAAGACGTTCCTCGCAAAAACAAAATAAAAAGAAATGATTTTACAACACAGCGTTAAATACAATATTCAAAAAAATTTCTTTCATCTCTCACTGAAAACAATAAAAAAATGAGACAAAAAATATAAAACTAATTTACATTTCAAATTTATGTATTTGTAAAGATTTTGTCTTAGAGCAAATATATTTTTCAGTGTCACATTTCGAATATATGGAATACATATTTTCAGTAAAAATGCTCATTTTGTAAGCCATAGCTTGACTTTTGAAGTAGCGAACTTATCCCATTCAAATCGAGTACTCATTTGTGTGCTCTTTATCACAACAATATCAAATTTATTTTTATACGTGTATCTGATTTTAACAAAATAAAGAATGAATGTGCATATAAAAAATGCAATTTTGATTCTAAGAATTGACTAAAGCATTATTTTAATAAATTAACTGTTAAAATGAATACCTCTTACAAAAAAAATTGTAACAAATAAGAAATATATACGTGTATGTAAAACCTTTTTAACCTTTTTTAAAATCTTTTAATTAAAGGAAGACAATATTTTAATCAACATACAAACTAATGTGTTCATACATATGAAAGACAGTTTTTTTTTTTAAAAAAAGAAATTTAAAATTAAATGTAAAATAAATTTACTGACTTATGAGACTTGATAAGAAAGCATTCCAGAATCATAAAGATAACAATGGCAAAAAATCTTTCCATACATGCTTACAATTTTTAATAGTTACAATAAAATTTCAAAAATGTGCAGTTGGCACAAAAAAAAGCTTAGAAGCTAAGAAATTGGCAGTTATTTAAATTACATAATATATTTTACCATTCCACGTAATTTATTTTTTTATCAAACGTCTAGAAAACTATTTCAAAGTAAATTCACTCATTTAGTTGCTTTAGATCATGTGTAATTTAAAAATGTTCTTAAGTAATTTCCCTCTTTTTTTTTTAAACGAAAAAGACTTCACTGTATAAATTGTGGCATCCTGAATAAAAAAGATAAATATTTATGCTTAATGCAGCCAAAATTTTCTTCTTTTCCAGGAAAAACAAATTAATTTTTATTCCAAAGAAAATTTGATATATCCCTCTTCCTCTCCGAAACTCACAGTTCTTTTTACAAAACATTTACAACATGTTTCTGCCTTACTCTGACTTATGAATAACTATAAAAATAATGCTTTTTTGCAAAGTTTATTGTTTGCTAATTTATTCATTTGGAAAAGCAGATTTTTTTTACGAAACATTTTAATTTATTTATGCAAACTGATAAAATCGTTGCAAGTGTAAAAATTACCAGAAGGGATATCAAATACCCAACTTTAAATGCGTTCCACCAAAAAGAAAGTTACATAAAATACTATATTTTTTGAGACAAAAAAAATTAAATACCATATTTTAAATGCATATGGTTACAATGGGAGTAACTAGCTTCTATTTAATGAAAACAGTTATCATAAACAGGTAAAATGTAGTAAAATGAAGTATAATATGTATTACAAAAAAGAGCAATAATACTTTTATGACATCACTATATTTCCACAACCAAACTATACCTCTAATATCTTGAAATGTGGTAGAATGATCAATTAAAAGATATTGATGAAAATGTTAATGAAATTTCCAGCTAAATTATATCACTGAAGATAATTAAGAATAAGAGTTTTATGGAAAAAGAAAAACATTTCAATAGAAATGATCAAATTAGTCTTTACTAAGTTTAGTTTAACATTCTTTGATCATTATTAATAAATTTCTGACTTCATATTTAGAAAAAAATTCTTTGAAAATTAACACAATTTCGTCAATTTCTTAAAAAGAATTCCACAAATCTTTTCCTTAACAAACTCAAAACATATTTCATTTTATAGCTCCCTGTCTACCTGTTATTTGATTTCATGAACGTAATGTCAGTCCGATGGAATTTCTACTTTTCTTCAAATTTAGACTACGATATTTATTGGATTAAAGTAAAGTATATGCGAAAGACTAAACAATGATGAAGGTTTGAAAAATTGTATATTTTCTGCTTTTTTTGAAAATTAAAATTCTTTTACACCTGAATCCCCTCAAACTAATTATTATAAAAAGATTTTTTCCGAAAATCAAAAGAAAAAGATTACTCTATAGAAATTTCATTAATAATTGCTCTTTCGAGTACATTTTAGAATTCAAATGTCTCCAACAATCTAAATTTAAGAAGGAAAGCATAAAGTCCATAGGATTAACATTACCTTCTTGAATTCAAATTGATTGGAAGATATAATATTTAAAATATAATTTAAAAATCGCTTAAAGCTTTCCACGATTCATACTTCCATAAATTATTCATGTATTGATATAAATTTTTAAATACATAAATAAGGTAATAAAAAATGAAAATTATAAGCTAAGCAGTCAAACCGATGATTAAATTTTTAACTGTATTTATAGACAAACGCATGGAATTTATTCTAAAACGGTATGCTTTTTAAAATATCGTTGGCTGATTGAATGATTTAAAAGGCATGAAATAGCAAATTCTAGTATCCTTATTAACATTACCATTTACATTATTCTAATTATTGATTTGTTAATGTTTATTAATGTCATTTAATATTTAAATTTTTCAAAATTATACACCATTAGTTAATGGAACTGAATAATTGTTGCTGCATTTTTTATTGTAATTATTAATTTTTTATTTTGTTGTGTGATCTAAGAAAAGATATCTTTTTTAATAGAAGATTTCATCACTGGAAGAGGACAATATAACCTAACAAATTACATACGATCTTTATAGATACAAAAATGGTACAATTGTTTTGTTAACTGTTACAATAGTATATTAATAAGAACAATTACAAGTTTATCAGTATGTGTATGTCATACATTATTTGTCTATAATTATGTGGATGTCATACATTATTTGTCTATCTTCTCAATATTAGTAAAAACAGACAAGTATAAATTATTTGTCTGTTTTTACTAATAATGAGCTTAGTGTTACAAAAAAATACCATATCGATAAAATATTTTTCTTAAATTACTTATTGGATTGAAGTGAAATTTGTATAAAAAATAAATAAATAGTAAGGAAATGAAGGACCCTTTCTTTCATTTATTTGTAATCAAGAATTAAGATATGACTGAAAATAGAAACAAATTATTTAGAATTTTAAAGATGTGAGGCAACCGTGGTTGGTTCGAGACTGTAAATAATTTCTTCTTAACTCGATTACCTTCCTGGCGTATCTTAAAGAAAACTATTTTTAAAATGAAGTGAATTATTTTTGCTTTACCTTCATTTTTCGCTGCTAATTTATTCCTTAAATAACAATTGTTGTTATTGAATAAACTTGTATTAAGTTTAAATATTCTGACTTCTACGATTCATTTATATTATAATCATATAATGAAGTTCTAAAAATATATAACTTCAGCAAAATGCGAGGTCTTTTAGCTAGAAATCCAATCAATGCATGCGAGTTTTATCAAGTAGCAATATAAATGAATATGAAAGCCTCTTTTATAATACATGAACAATTCCATAGTTTGAGTGGCATTTATAGTTCGTTAAATTAATTGAACAGGATGTAACGAACTCTTTAAGTGATATGTTGCATATAGCAATTAGTACAGGTTCTCAACCCCTTCTAACAAGATCATAAAAAGTAAATCTTTTTTTTACATAAAATAAGGGCTCGAAACCCCATAGATTTCGTTACTCCACTTTCTCATATAATTGGTGTCAGGGACTGGCACAGTGCCTCGTCTTTGACGGTTGAAAAGCACTGACATGGAGAAGGATATTGAATGAGATAGGACAAGATTTATTCAAGCTATTTACTCACACGTAAGAAATAACCTTACAGTCTGGTAAGAAAATTTCTAAAATATTTAAATCTTCAAATTTTATAAGGTATAAATAATACTGAAATTAGAGCAAAACGCATTTATAGCTTCAAAAAATAGTTATCTGATATTCTATCACGTTTGTTTACCCGTGAAGTTTTGAAACTAGGCACAACTTTTGTAGAAATATTGGCATCATAAAAACAACATATTCTCTTAAAAGTTTCAAAATATGAAAACAACGTACTCGTATTTTTGCACTATAAACTTTTGCAACCAATTTAACATAATCTCCTAAATCAGTACATATTTAAAAACAGTTTAACATGATAAAGTTCCAGCGAGCACATTTTGGTAAATAATTACCTAATGAAGAAATACTATTAATTTCACATGCACCCATCGATAGCGCATAACATGGGTTTGAAGATTCCATACAGTTACGAGCTGCTTTGATTAAGTTCACAAGCTGACATACTAAGAACACGAATTTTTGTAAAAAGAATCAATTTTTTACATTGTATCAACAATGCTTTTTCGTAAATCTGTTACCTATTAATAACCACTATTATTTCTCACTTATTCATTTTGGGTGCATCAGGCTCAGAGAAGCAGTTCTATGGGAGGGGCTTAGCGTAAGTAATTATTTGACTTATTTTAAAGAATAGTAACAAAAGCAATAATATACAACCGATAAGATATTTTAATTGAAACATTTTATTTCCTTGTACATATGAAGTGTCAGCTTCGAATCTTAAGACTTTTTCGGAGCAAAAATATTCAATTTCTTTTGCTACTATTTTAAATTCAGATATTTAATGCAAGTTAATAATTTTCTGAGATATGGATAAAATTGTTGAAGATATCTAATTGGTTTCCTGTCTTTCCTAACTACCTTAATGCATTAATTGGTAAATTTTACCGTAAGTAATGTCCAGGAAATTCTAGCGAGGAAATCATCAGTTAGAAACATAAGGTATAGCTGAAAAATGCAAATTTATCACATAAATCATGTTTCTGCTAAGTAATCAACTTGATCTGGTTGCAAATTAACTCACAAGAAGCTTGTGGTACTTGAAACTTCTCAAATATTTGATTTTACAGTCTTTTATCTATCAAGCCGAAATGAAGCTGATGGATTACATTTAATAAAGTCCGTAGCATTGATTTGTCTCTTTACCTGCATTTATGTAAAGGTTAATATATTGTTTTAATGAAATTCCATCATTTTATTTCACATCGAATAGATTAATACACGGCTGCTCTTTTTCATCACGGTCACTGATTTTAAGAACATAAAAATGGTACATCAAATTCACTGCAATAAAATTTTAATTTAATGTCAAATTGGAAATTTTGCATACTATGCCTGACTCAATCGGAAAAATTAAAATTGTTTGCATTATTTACCAAATCTTTGATACTATCAACACAATACAGCAACTTAATATTCTGTCTTTGAGTTTTAAATTATTTAAGAAAATGCGAAATTTTAAGTCAGCAAACCCATGCTCAATTTAGATTTTTTCATTTATAACTAGTAAAACACAATCTGAACAACGGGATTGCAAGAAATACATACATTCATTTAATTGTAAAATAACTGATTTCTAAACAACACAATTATCTCTGAGATAAATTTATTTCAGAGATGAAATTGATTGCTAGATTATTTTTTAGATTTAGAATAACTAGAAATTTACAAATGAAACGAGATCCAATAAGACGAAACTTTCGTAATATTACATTACATACATTCAATTAGATTTTAAAAGTATTTGTGTTTGAGATATTTAATATGAGTAAAAATTTACTTTAAGGAAGTGTTGGAGAAACTGAGAAGCTACTGCGTGTTTTTTCACTCCTTTTCAAACGCTCTAAGCTATTCCACGATATGTAAAGAAGAATAAAGATTACATTATTTATTTGTATTGTTAAATTATTTATTCTCGTTTATTACATATTTGAAAAAAATTATTCATGTGTTAGTTTCAAGATAAAGCATATTTTAGACTTATATTAACCAGAAAATTTGTGGGTTTTCTAATCTAATGGAAAAGGGGATCAAAAATTAGAAAACTTAAATTTTCCAGTCACTGACTTACTGATTTCTTAGATTCCAATCTATAAAGGAGTTTCAATCATAATCTGGTTACAATTACATGCGAAACATTGTAGGTAATGAGATGATACGTCAAAGTCAATTTTTAAAGAACATTTTTTTCTTAATTTTCAAACGACAGAATTCTTACTTTTCAATAATCAAGATTATAATTTTATCAGAATATTACACTTAATTCCAAAAGTTTCCTGAATTTTAATACGTCATAAAGGTAAATTGAATTAAATTAAAACGTTAAAATCAAGAAAAAAACTTGTTATACTTATTATCAACAAGATAGCTTTATATTATGTTTATAAGTAATTAATTTTCAATTAAAAATAAAGTTGGTTACATCAAACCTTTTTAATGCAAACGAAAACAGCATAAATCCGCTTTATCTTTATCGTTCAACTCTAATTATTTCCCCGTATATGTTTTGCAATCAAGTAAATCAATATAATTCTGTTCTTTCGGTCGATATAATGATGGAACTATATTGGTAAACTCATAATTGAAAAAAAAAAATAATAGGGAAGCTTAATTAAATTACGAAACATAAAAAACAATTTATTTCTTCAAAAACATTTTCGATCTCCTTTTTCTCCAATACATATAAGACAAAAATAAGAATAAAAATGTTATATATATGTTTTACTGAATAGAAAAAAATGCTGCTGAATGTATCAAATTACCAAAAGAAAATAGAGATATTAAATATTTAATATGGTTAAAATAGTTCATTCTTTTAAGAAAGAGAATTGCTGATACATAATCTTGTCTTTTAAGGCAATGAATCGTGCCTGAATATTATTTTTTCATAAATTCCTTTAGAGAATTTGCTACATTTTATTAATATAGTATAAAACTTCGAAATCGGTATGTTTTAAAACAAAAACATTGTACTTAAAATCATAATTTTTATGCTATTTATCACTTTTCTCGTTTTAAAAAATATTTTATAATAAGTTTCTAATTAAATATCTCTTTGCGATCAAATTTATAATTAAATATATCATTTATTAGATAAATACGAATTCTAAATTGCCTGTTGTATTATTTCAAAGATAAAGATAATATTATATATTGTATCAACTAATTGTTTTTTGATGCCATCGATTTTTTCAAAATACTCCATCAATGCTAGTAGAAATCTCTGTAATCTATTTTAACACTTAAAATGGAAATCAATTAAACAGCAGTTAGAAACTAAATAAATGTAACTTTTTTTTTACCAAAGCACATAATTACTTCTGTACATGAGAGTATCGTAAAATTTTAATTGATTATACTATAAATATATCCGAGTAATTTGGATAAAATTTATTCTGCATATTAATTAATATTTGTGTACATACTATTGTAAATTACAGCTGTTATTGTAGAACTGGTTGGTGTTAGGAGGTCATGGATTAAAGTAACCCCGCAATATGGAGAAATTATAGGCTTGTTGTGTGATTAAAATACTTCATTTGAAAAATTAAAATACACAGTAAATTCACGATGAACTGATTGCTGTTCATGAAAATGACAACACGTCATATGACACTGCTGTGAAATGGAAAAGGAATTTCGAAAATATTCACATGTACCTCACAGATGATCCAAGAAGTGGGATACCATCAGTCACGGACGATGCTGCAAACAGTGAAGAAAGTTGAGGACTTCATCATTTTAAACCAAAGAGCAACCATCCAAATTATTGTGAACGAGGCTGATCTTGGTTATGGCAGTGTGTGGGAAATTATTCCCGAAGAACTGCACTTGTCAGAGGTGTCAGTACGCTGGGTTCCACGATTACTGACTCCTTTTCAGAAGCAAAAACGTTGTTACCTGCCAAGGTAGTTGTTAAATCCTTTGGTGCAAGACGAAAGGGATTTTTTTTGGTTGCCTGTTAAGTATAGTTGAATCTTAGATCTATCAAAGTGATCCAGAGACCAGAGAAATGATCAAGGAGTGGAAATACATCGATCCACTTCCCCAAGTAGTTTAATAAATAGAAATCTGATAAGAAGGTCATATGGCTATTTTCGGGACTGCCGTGGTCATTTTAACAGACTACCTAGTGAAGGGTGAGTGAGAGAGTGAGTGAATGTAATGTTTATTGGTGCAAGAGCCAGGTATGGCTATGCGGCACCAAACAAGATTTAACTGAGGTCTAGATGTGAAGAAACTGAAGAAAAGTCAAAAATTGGTTGACAAGAAAGAGAGTCGAAAGATAGAGAAGGATTGCTAGGGTAACCCGAGGATGCGTCACCCACGTTTACATAGCGAAGTGTCAGACTATCACTGGTGCCTATTACTGCACACTGGTGAACAAACATCGTAATGATCTGATCAAAAAATTGTACGAAATTATCATTAAAGGAGTCCATCGTCCCGATAATGCACTTGCAATAATCTTGAGGAATCAATCAATTAACAGTTAAGGAATCAATGTGATGTGACTTGGAAATTTTGCAACTTCCACAGTATTCTTCCGATTTCGTCCTAAGTAACATTACCAGAAAGCAGAAAATCGATGCAAGATCGGAGATTTGACATTACAAATGAAGTTATTCAAGAGGTGGATCAATGATTTTCGAAGCAATCTGCTTTCACATTGATGGCTTTCAAAAGATCGGTAAGCGTTGGAAGAAATGTATAACTCTTGATGTAGTATATGTGGAGAAGTCTTAAAAATGACAAATAAAAATAGGTTTCCATTTCAATAATTTTTCGTATAGTAATCAAAACTTTATGTTCCACCTTCGTACAAGCACACACAATGATGCTTTTCTGCGGATTCAAATACTTCAACAAAAAGTAGTTTTTTTTATTCAATTATTTTACGTTATGAATAAATTTTATTTTAAATATTCGATTTAATTTTATATGTAAAAAAATATGTACTCTAAAAATCATATCTGCAAATGATATGCTTCTAATTTTTAAGAATTTATGAATTATTTTATTTTTAAATACATTATTTTTCTTTAAAATTGATTGTACTTTGAAAAATTAAATGAAATATTTTGTGTGTAGCATAACGCTATTAAAAAGAGCTGCTTTTATTAGAGAATTGATCTTATAAAAATACATACAATTTGATCAATTTCATCGCTTTAAGAAATTTGTTTACTCCTTAGTAATAAATTAAATATTTTGATCTATAAGTTTATTGATAAAAAGATATTAGGCTTGAAATTGAATTTAAGTCTCCATAAATAGGATTCTATCAGAATGCCAGAGACAAAATTACATTTCATTTAAAATTTTTACTACAAATAACCAATTGGATTGATTCGATTTTCCTTTATATATACAAGTTTATTTAATTATATATATTCCTGATTAATAACTCATTGCCCTTTTATTACATATTTATATTACTAGACAGTTACTGTCTTGTAGGTACACAAGAAATACATTTTAGAAATGTTTCATAGAAGCATAGAAATGTTAGTAAAATAATATGTAAAAGAAAGAAAAATTAAAAACTGACCATGCTCACATATTGAATCAATTTAAATGCATAATACTAGCAGTTGTATGTTATTCTGTGGTTAAATAATAAAAAAAAACAATAAATATTTTTAACAGATGATCAGGCTTTCATACGAGTATACTAAAAGTTTTCATTACTTTTAATTTTAAACAGACGATGGTAAGTCTCATCCTAGACTACAGCGCAGAAAAAAATATATTTATACTCCATAAATCATATTTAATGTATTTTAATAAACGTTTCCACATTCAACTTATACATGGAATCATCTATTGTCGGAATAAAAAAAAGCCACATAACTGTAAATAAAGAGAAGACAATAGTTTTTCAACCAATTATTTATTGGTAGACTTAAAGTTAGTCATACACAATTTACTCTAATGATTTCCATTTGAGTTAACATCACAAAAATCAGACTCGTAATAAATAAAAAAAAGCTCAGAGCTATCTCAAAATACGAATACGATTTTTTTCTTGTTATTTTTTGGGTTTCTTTTTACTTCGTGCAACGTATTATCAGACGGGAAATTGGTAACAGAATTCCTAACTGAATGGCTAACAAATGACATGGGCGAATGGTGATTATTAATGTCGCACTGAGAATGATTTCTTAAGCTACTGGCGACGGACCTCGGTCAAGTGAAGAGGACGACAATTGATATCTAGTACTTCTTTCATCTAATTTTCATATCATGCCAACGGGAGGATTGGGAACCTGGACAGATTTAACGGGCATCAATTCCACTGTAAGGCGGGCATTTAGTGACATCAGGACTCGAACCCACGATTCGACAAATTAACTCCGATCGCGAATTCATAAGCAGAACCACTAGGCTATTCATAAGCGAATTCATAAGCAGGACTACTAGGCTACCGCGGCCTCCAAGTAGCCGAAGAACTAAAAGATTATCAGTCTCTCATTTAATCAAATTTGAAGTATAAAAAGGAGTTAATGCTTGTAATAGAATTTAAACAATTGCAGTTAACAAGGATTTTGAAAGGTTACAAAGATTCTTTATATGGAAGAAAGTGAATTATTTCAGGGAATTTTATCTACGAAGACACACATGATGACTTACATAATTCGGATAATTTTCAGAGCGGCAGGATAATATTAATATCATTTTTAAATAACGCAACATAAACTAATTTGCGACGTTAAGAATTGATTACTTAATTAACATAGTTAATTATATTTAAAGAAATTTTATTATGGATAGCAGATAATTGCAAAATTAAATGGAGCATATGCTTTATAATGTATCTCTCAAATTTCACTCGAATTAGGTCATTAGTTCTAGAGATAATCGTAAAGAACTGATAAAGGGGTATTCATCATACTACTTCGAGCAAATGTACAAGAAATATAATACGTTTTCTAGTTACAGACTAAAAACCCTTGTTTTTAAATTACTGATTTATTTTTAAAACTTATTACCTTATGTGTTATGTGTTACAAAATGAAAGCTCTTTTTTTAAATTAATGACATTTTAGTTCAAAAATAAAACAGATTGCTTTAATTTTTTTTTCCATTTTTAAACACCACGGTACAAACGAACCAATATTTAGCATTTGTAAATTAGTACATAGTACTTTAACGTTGTCCTCTTTGGTATATCGTAATTTAATTTTTAAATATTTCTTGAAATATTACAAGTGAGCACATGTAATTTTAGGACATGATATAATTCAATTAACTTATAATTAATAATTTCTATTTTTTAAAATTTTATATTACTTTCCCAATGTTTTATATTTCTAGAATTGAAGAAAAATTATATTTATATCCATGGGTGTAAACATTTCTGAAAAGTGTGCATGAAATGTGTAGGAAATCATCAAATGTTTGTGACATTCTTTCAGCAACAGTCTACCTTTTCTTTATTATGATGTGAGTGCAACTGTTTATTAACGTCGCACTGAGAAGCATCAAGAGGGCTATAGGTGACGAACCTTGTAATTTCGAACCTCGGTCAAGTGACAAGGACGACACTTGGGCTGGAACTTTCCTTTCTAAACTTCCATGCTATGCTGATGGGAGAATTTGGGACCTTGACAAATTTAACGAGCATCACCCCCCCCCCTACACGGCGGATCCAGAGGCTTCAGGGCTCGAACTCATGACTCCATGAAACGCCAGTCGCAAGTCCGAACTATGACCACTAGGCTACCGCGGCCGCCACCTATTTTCTAAAATCAGAAACCTTCCACTACTCAGAAACATTCAGTTAGAATTTGACGAAATTGCAAATTTAGGTTAATTTAACGATGATAAATAATTCATACAAAAAAGCATCCTCAATGATGTGATTCTTTTTAAGAAATTCATCAACCATATTAATTAAATTAAGCTATTAAAATCATACTCTTCTATTTCCTTTCAGCTTTTAACAATAATATCACTTCGGTCTAACTGAGAAGAGGATTATGAAAGTGATTAAAAGCGCTCCTTTTGTAACCATTATATATTGATTCCAGTGATGAATTGAAAACTACATTTTAAGAGTCATGGATTTCATGAAAATGAATTCTGTGACAAATGTATTTAAATAATTTGTTCTCATTTAGTGTTCTTAGCAATAGATATATTCATGAAATTTTTCTATAATTAAGGTGTGTTATTATTTAATTGTGTAATTTTTTGTGATAAATAAGAAGTTAGATTTTATAATGTCTGACGCATTAGAAAAATGTTTATTAATAAAAGACAGTTCCAAATATTTCATTTTATGTTCACATACAAAAATATTCAGGATTTTTAACATATATTACATGCAGTTTAATATAAATCAACAACATAGTGGGAAAGACCAATTTTAATTTTTTAAAAATAAAATTCAGATTTCGCTTCATCAGAGGACTTTCTTCTTAAGGTTTCCATCTACCAGCCATTTTGAATTTGAGAATATTATGTTAATCTTGTAGAATTTTTACTTTCTCTCTAAATCTAGAGTACATAAATTTATTTGAATACAGTAAAGTGCATAAGAAAGAATTAAATAATGAAAAGTCCTGTAGAATTGCACCTTCTCTCCAATTTTCAAAAATATTTTTTTTTAATCGGAAAACCCACGAACGAAAAATCATTAAAATACGCGTAAAAATATTTTTAAAATAAGGAAGAAAATATAATTCTACAAGAAATCTTCTTTATTTTCTGCTCTTTCGTATGCACTTCAATTATATTCAAATAAATTTAATACTCTAGATCTCAGGAGGAAAGAAGAAATTCCATAAGTTTAACATTACGTTGAAGATTTGCTAGAGAATTTTATTATTTCAGCAAAATGTTAAAAGGGTATAAGGCATAAAATAAATTTTTACATTGAGCATCACATTATGAAAATCTTTTTACAAATTCAGATCTTATCAATAATAAAATATCAGGAATCATTCCATTAATATTTTTACAAAGAACAAAGAACTAAAGAAAAACTAAAATATTTTGCATGAAACAAACCCTTTCTTCCCAATGATGATTCTAAAGAACTTGAGCGGTATTCTAATTTTTTGCGTTATAGACTGGAGTAAAATTTTTTGGCATTTATTTCTGAGAGGTAACTTATAAAAACCTGGGGATATATTTTTTTGAAATTTTTTTTACTTACAGATAACTTGGAATTTTAACTTATGGCAACGGAAGTAAATGTAAAGGGACTATTAAAATCTGAAAAAACTTTTTTTTTTCTTATTATTATAAAGATATGTTTGTGATGCTATTATTTAAAAATAAGAGCTTCAAGGTTGATTTCCCTCAAGTATTTTATCAATCCAACTTTCCAATATCGTACAAATGTCTTTCTCCTCTGATACATTAAGATACGCGTAAAATCTTTCGAGAAACCAAGTCCTTCCGTGCATAATGTGAAAGTGTGGAGAAAGGGTGCTAGCTCAGTGTCATTCTCGTCACTTAACCAAGGTTCAAAATTGTGAGGTTCTTCGACAATATCTATCGCGTGGCTTCTGAGTGAGATTTTAGTAAACCTTCAGCAATTCCATTCATTAGCGTCATTTTTGTTTTCTTAGAATAACATTATAAATTAATCAACAATTCCTAGATATTTCAGAGGGAATTCTCCCTTGTTTAAGATAGATTATGAATTTTGTTTAATAAGCAAATAGTATATAGATTTTACACTTGAAACCATCGACAGACTCTGATATCTTGTATCATATGCCCGATATTATAAAATTTACTGTAATGAATCTGCAATGCTATATAATCCAATTACAGAATAGTTTATATAATCCAATTACAGAATAGTTTTAAGTATTTTTTTCTTACAGTCTTTCACTGTGAAATTTCTCCAGGACAAGTTAATAGATTTATAACAATTTCTGATCGAAAAATTGGAAAATACGTAATGAAAGTAACAAATTTCTTAACCCTTCAACAGCATTCATGATCCAAGGAAAAAAAAGAACGCTTTTAACTCCAATTCTCCAATCTGAGCATGATAAAAGGATCGTTATATCTAATCTAATATTTTTTCAGTGGTAGTTGAAATAGAGAATCAATTCAATACTTTATATCTATTTGATATTGCATTAAACTGACATGCATTTTTGATATGTCAGTTCCTTATAACTAGCATTTGTATGTCATAAATGCAGATTAACTCTTATGGAATGAAAAAATACGCCTATAGCTCTCTTCAGACATTGAACGTATTCAGTTTTTGAATTAATGACCAAGTGTTTTCTAGAATTCTTACCAATTTCTTATAAAAAAAAATCAAGAATGCTAGTGATATTTTTAGAAATAAAATTTCACTATACTTAAAACATATAAATGAATATGGAGATTAAAAGCTAATTTATTTCTTTAAAAAAATTCCAAATCGTATGCTCAAATTTCTATTACACTATCCAAAACTACATTGGAATATATTTTTGACTCAATCTTTTTTCCTTACAAAAATAGTAATATTCAGAATAATATGTCAGCTATTACTTTATGTTCTAATTCCTCTTTTCCTAAAATAGGCATTTATATTATTACTGTTGTAAATTTGTCCACATCCGTTTTTGTCCCCGCGTCTATATCTGAACTATGAAAATCTCTTTTTCCAAAAAAATTTATAAACTTCAAATCTATATATATTTGCGCATTTTAATTAACATTACTAATTCTGAATTTAGATTTTTAACTTTTTTTAACTCATAAAAATTACTTAAAAATTATCAAACATATTTAAAAACTCCTACAGCACAATTTTTTCATGTTATCCTTTTAAATTCGCTCATATCACAGTTTTCAATGCGATATTTTGTAGAAATATCTTTGATAGACAAGAAATATTTCAAACCTTTTAAGAGGTATAATTAACAACTACATAGTTGCTTCGAAAAATCCAGTTTTATTAAAATTGATCCATACTGAATTGCGTAAAAATTGTTTTCCACAAACATTTTCAATACTTAAAGTGAAATTACAAATTAGATACCTGTTTCCCACATAATTTATGTTATATGTACTAAATACAATAAGAAATTAAGCCTGGTTAAAATTTAACTTTCATTTTTTCCAAAATTAAAATTAATCGCTTCAAATTAATTATTGGATTTGTCTGCAATATTTTGCGTAAAATAAAAAAGATTAAAATCCATTGAGGTAGCATAACTTATTTTTTGAAAAATGAATGAAGTACAAATTTCATTTTCTATATCTTAGAGAGTTTGTAGGAAATTTGAAAAATTCACTTTTATATATAGTCTTACAAATTACATTTCTTAGGAATTTTCTATAATTTAACGTTAATTATACACATTTGTTTTTATAGTTAATGAAGTAATGCTTTCTTCAGATTCTTGTACTAATAAAAGTATTTTTTCATTTTCAATTTCTCCAAAATAATTGATGACCGTGGTAACATCGATCATGAATTCTTGATCATGGTCCCGAATTCGCTGTCGGCATTGTTTCCGTCGAATCGTGTTTTCGAGTCCAGGTGCCTCTGAAGACCCACCTTGTAGAGGGGTTGATGCATATTAAATCTGATGGAAGTCCCAATTCCACCTGTTTGTGTAATGTAGGTGTTTGGAGAAGGAGGGGCCAAATCAGGTGTCTTCTTTCCTTGACCGCAGCCCAAAATTACGAGTTCCATCGCTAATAGCCACCGTGTTGCTTCTAAATGCGACGTTAATAAGCAATTACGACGTTGATAATCAAAGAAAATAATTCATTAAAAATGCATGAATACAAGCAAAATCTTCTGTTAATATTAAGTAAATAAGAGTTTGTTAATATTATAAGTTATTTTTCAGAAATTACTTTTAAAAATAAATCATAAATTTAAAAGTGAACATAAACTTATAATAGAAAAAAAATATATAGTAAAATTGCGGATATCGCTAATGAGCTTATAAAGTTTTAACGCGATTTTACTACACTAGAAAATTATATTAATTTCATTAAGCTTTTGTAATGAAAGCAATTATACAGATAAAATATTAAAATATTTGCATGGTCTAACATCTCCACTCAGCAGCCTTTCCATCCAACCACTGAAAGCAATGTTCTTTGTAGAAGGCATGCATGTTTAATATGTAACCATTCAAATTAAAGTCATAAAAAAGTGTGTAGTGGGCTCACAGTGTCATTGACCTCGTAATTTTAAGCTGTAAAATAATGAAGTCAGATAAAGAAACGGAAAATTTAATTTTTTTACACTCCAAATTATTGCACTGTTCTGCTTGGGGAAACAGAAACTAAAAGGACAGAGGTGTCTCTTCGAACCTCCATAACATTATTCTTAAAAAAAAAAAATCAGAAATTTCATTCTATTTCCTCTAACTTTTTGTTCAAAATGTTATCTCAGAAACTAGAAACAAAGATGCAGATTAAAAATAACTTTGATTATTGTTAAATTATGGCTGCCATTTCTGAAACGTTAACGTATAAGAAGTTGAAAACTTTTTGAAAAGCTGCAACACATATAAAATGTATAGAAGTAAGATACGTCTAAAATAGACTTAATAATTAGAGATTTAAACTTAGTTACAATTCTAACTATAAACTTGTAAATTTTTTATGTTTAATATGTACCATGACATTTGATTTTCAATACTTTAAACTTATTTCCTTTAATGAAGAATTCTTAATAAGTGGTGTTGAAATCTCAAATTCTTTTCGAAATAACTGAATGAAATTATTTAACATTTTCTATATTCTTGTAATCAAAGTTTTTGTAACTTTTTGAAACATTTCGATTAATGAATATCTTTAAAAAATTTTTTTTAAAAAGGAGCATATTTTAACGTATTATTTATTTTTAATATTTTTAAAATTGAGCATCTTCGTAAATAATTTTTCAAGTTGTGTAAAATTTTATTATTTTTCAGAAAATCTAATTCCTGAATTGATTTGATATGTTTTTGTAACTTTCATTTGAAAAATTAGATGACACTTTAGCAAATAAATTTTTAAGTTAATATCCTTAAGAAATGACCAAAAAGACAAGTATACAATTTCTTCTCAATCGTTATTACTAAATATTTCTAATTCTTCTTGTATTATTATTTTTAAAATATCGATCTAAGAAAAGTTGTTCAAATTTTACTATTGGAACCTTATCAGCATGATTTTTATATGTAAGGTTCACAAAATACTTCAAACTGTGCTAGCAGTATAACGTTAATTGTTTTTTTTTTTCAGAACATTTTCTAAAATTTTCATTGTTTCCTCAAAATCTGGTTAAAGCTTGTGTAAGATATATTTGCTATCTATTTCCTTTAATTATATTAAATAACAGGGTAAACCTGCGAGATGAATTTTTTTAAAAAATTTATACTGTTTAAATTTAACACTTCAATCAAGAAATTGATATCATGTTAATACAAAAAAAATTATTAATTATATAATTATGAGATAGTATTTTAAATATTAAAATTATTTCAAAATACATTAATATACTTGGCTTAACGAAAGTCCTAAAATCAAGATATCAAATGCAGATAATATGAAGAGAATAAAACATTTCTTCCTTAAAATACATTTAAAATTGCCGATATATATATTTTTTATTTCAAAGGTAACAAAATGATCACTTATTTATATAACAATCCCTGGAATTTGGAAAATTTGTAGGAAACTCTTACGCAGAAAAAGTACGATTTGGTGAAAACGAAATTTTTTTTAAAAATTTTAGTTTATCCCTTTGGCATTGAATCACGATAATTTTAACCTAACTACGACGTACTTATGATGTACGAGGCAGAAAAATTGTATACATTAACAAAAATATATTATATCGTTAATTCTGTATATCAACGCAACTTAATTGCGTAATTTTGATGCATGCATGTAATATTTCACGCATATAATATTTCAAATATTACTTTTGTTATTTTAAGTTACTTTGTTATTCACGAGGAAGTCAAAAAATGAGTGCAAAATTAATTTTTTAAAAATATAAACCAATTTCAAAATTAAAAATAAAAATTAAATTTTCTAAATTTATTTTGAGGGAAAACCTCTGAAATTTCGTATTATTACAAAATTTTAGAGGTTCGTTTGCATACGCTACCGCTTTATGCGAGATGTGCTGAAAAATTGCACCTCAATCATTATCCAAAAAGGGGGGGAAATGGGAAGGGGACAATGTGACACAAAAATAAAACTTACTCTGCGGCGTCTTTTTCTATGTCATCCAGTGGGGAGCATTCCACCGGCACCCGATCCAAAATCGTGACGGCAGACAACACCGCAACTACGGTGAACAGCCAGTCCACGTTGTCCCTTTTCATACTTTTCCTCTGGTCTGAAATTCGATCGGACTCAAGGTAAACGTTCTCCTCCGCGTTCGAAAATCCTTCCACAAGTCCAGCAATGTCCTGGGCTAGCCCTCGCTACAACCTGCCTTTCTTTGCATGAGAAATTTTTATTTTTATCGTCTGGCGAAACAGATGAAAATCAGTCAAAGGGTGCACGGTTTCCAAGGTACGTCGCTCCCAGTGAGAGAGCGAAACGCATCCGTAACTGTGGGTATGGCAGAGGTCCAGAAGAACTGTGATGGAGACGCAGCTTGGCCCCTGATTGGCCAGAGGAGGGCCACGTGATCTCAGGTTTGTACGATTTTCTTGTGGAGTGTGTCGCCTTCTCTGTGACTGTGTGAAAGGACGGACTGTGTGTAGCGACTTACCGAATATATTTCTCTCTCTCTCTCTCTTAGTATTGTGCAGAGGAGACGTGGAAGAGTTATTCTTAGTTGGAATGGAGGGGGATTGTGCAGCAAAGGAGTGGAATAATGTTCGTCAGGGGTACTTTCTTGATCTGATCGAGGAGAAGGGTGTTATGAAAATTCTTTTTGGTTTATCGGAACACCAGAGAGATTTTAAGCATTTAAATTGTTGGGGAAAATATTAAAATAAATTAAGATAATTATATATAATACATTTGAACAAATATAAGAATTCATAAACTAGAAGATTTGATTTTGATCGATCGTTTTATTTACGTCACAATGGAGAGCAAACACTAGGACTATTGGCCATGAATCTAGTAATTTTGAACCTCGGTCAAGTGACGAGGACGACACCTGAGCTGAGACTTCCCTCTCCAAACTTCAACATTCATGCCAAAAGGACAATATGGGACTTTGATCAGATTTCACTTGGATCATCCCCGCTACACGGTGGGTTAAGATTAAATAATCCTATTTTTAAAAGAAATTTAATATATAAAAATAAAGGATTTATCCATTTAAATTGAAAATTGTTAGGCATGTTTCATTTTTATTAATCAAATACAGACTCTCAATAATAAATTTCAATCTTTGGGTGCTTGATTGGTACAATAGCAGTTTTGTAGTTTGAGGGGCATAGATATTTATTTCAGCAGGAGACTGCTGTAAAGAATACTGAATATTGCTGCGCTTAAAATTCAACGACGTATCAAAGCTATGCGACGTTGGGTGGAAATTAAAATATCTCTGAATTCAACCTTTTGTCCGTTGTCTTTGGTATAAATTTGTAAGAATTGTCACCAATATCTCATTATATTATTCTAGTGTGATGTTTATTCAAATGAAAACATATCAATTATAAGTCAATCGATTGCGTGAAGGTCGCGAAAGATAAATAATCAAGGCAGAGAGATATGATGATGTTTTTGTCAAGACATGTATTAGAATCCTAATTCCATAAAAGATCGGTAGCTGAAGGCTTTGGCTAAAATAATGAAGTTTTCGGTTGTGGATACCGGTCTATATACCTGGAAAAGATAAACATCACAAATTGTTTAGTATAAAATCCATATCTGATGCAAAAAGAATTGGATTTTTTTTTGTCATAAAAGAAATTTATTTTTGCAAAAAAAGGACACATAATTAATGAAAAGTATTAATTACATTGGGAATTGTGGTAATGTGATAATTTATTAGTATCAGCGTCATACTAGAATTATATGAGATGCATAAATATTAAGCTTTTAAGTTGAATCTTGCTAATTTTAAATCAGGGTTAGGTAGCGAGGATGATACTTGAAATGGTACATCCATCTCAAATTCTCCCCTTACTTAATGGATATAATAAGAAAATTTGATAAAAACATTTCGATAACTCGGAATAAAGGAGTTCAAAAATCCATTTAGTCTTAACACTGACATTCCCATTAATCAATTCGATGATTTGTGATAATATCAGAACTCCAATCATGCACTCAATTCGAATATTATAATCCATGTATCCCATGGTTTTAACCAATGAGGTGGCAACTACAATTGCCAGTTAGTCATGACTGTGGGATTTGCAGCCTGTGATGCTTAAGTTATTCATAGTTAAATTCAAGTAAAAATCACAAATTTGAATTGTGATTTTCCCCACGATCTGCATGCATAACAAAGTGGGCGCTTTTTGTTGATTGAAAGTTCGTCTTAAATAGTTCATGCGATGAGGAAGTTAGGTAAGTATGTTAAGAGCTCAAATAGCTTCATCACTTGTCTGTGTGTGATTGATTGATTGGTTTGTGTCGGATATAGATCAATAAAAACAATTATTCCTCTATGTGTGATAATTATTGTTATCCACGTCGCACTGAGAAGTAACATGAGATGTACTGTCGAAAACTCTTAAAATATAGAACCTTGGTCAAGTGACGAAGACGACACTTGAGCTGGCATTTCCTTCTCCCAACTTCCACACCACATCTTCGGAAGAACTTGGGACCTCGACAATAAAGTGCATCAGCCCCTATACACGGTGGGTTTTAAAGGCATCAGAGCTCGAACCCATGACTTGAAAAAAAACACCGACCTCGAGTTCACGACCATGACCACTAGGCAACGCAGCCACCTCGTCTCTTGTCTGAGGTTATGTCCACTATCAATAATCCGCATAAACTCAAAAGCGACGCTAATAAGACATCTGAAACAAATTAATCTCTGAAATATGTCAGTTATATTCTGCTATAGCATAAAGTTTTGATTTTAGTCTGGCATTGATATAAAAAGGGGAGGGAAAGCTCAAATGTCGATCTTGCCTTCTGATCAAAATACAAATTACGTGACATATTGGCTGCAGTTAACGAGGGTGTCGGGCAAAAATTGACTTCCTAAAGAAGTCTCTATAACAAATAGTAGATAAACGATTGAAAACCGGGTTGGCGTAGCATAGACGTAGAGAATGAGGTGACAGTTCAAGTATCGACACCGTCATTCGGTCGTTCTTGAAATTTACGAAACGTTTTTGGCTTAATTAACCAGACCTTATGCACGAACAAATAAAAGTCTTGATTGATTTTTCAAACACCTTTAACTGAAAATGGTTCCACTTTTTGACTAAATTGTCCCAAACTTAAATTTAATGGAAAATACACGAAACCTGTATGCGAAATTGAATTATAAGAAAAGAAAAAATATATCAACGGAAAATTTTATAATCAGTGATCGGTGTCATCCAGATCGGCTGACGTTTCCTTTTAATTTTTTATCATATTCCTGGTGATTGGATACATAAAAATAACGAATTGAGTGTGACAATTGGCTGTTATAATTGTGGAAAATGGATCCAAAAAATTAATTTTAAAAATTAGTTGTAAAGAAACCGTTTTTCTGCCGGTGGACAGGTGAAATCTGTAAAACAGTTTCATGAACCATTCGTGTTTTCTAGCAGAAAAACTTTACTAGGAATTAAAAAACTACTATATAGGTAAATTTAAGATTTTTATTATAATTTCCTTGCAATAATATTCAAATGTAAATATAAGTAATTATTGTTATTATTACGTAAGTAAACAATCACAGAAGATAATTTAAGAAATCCCCTCCACACAAAGTCATTGCATACATAAACAAAACAAAAAAACAGTCCTCTTATTACTATAAAATTTACTATCTGTAAATTTTTCTGATTTCGCATATAATGTTAATGAGAAAGTTACTGCTGTTCTTCATTTAACTTCTAATTTTAGTTTTTCCTCCGAACTACTGGCATGATACGCTTCTGTTTTATTGGCAGGAAGCATAGATTAGAACACACCCTCTCCTGCCTAGCCGCCAATAGCATGCTGCTACACTCACTTTTCTTTGATTAACCATCGTAAACTAAATGTGTTTTCACTTATCTTTTTCCTTTTTAAATTGTTATGCAAATTATCTCCATTAATATCATAAAATATGCAGTTCTGAACAAGGTTAAGCCGAAGTTATGCTCAAAAATCTACCAGATTCGAAGATTAAAAGCTGCAAAGCTTATGTACTCTTGGAAATCCACCAGCCAAATAACCCTGTAATTAAATTTTCAATTATGGATTCTAAATTAGTCAGAGGTAAAACAAATGAAAGTCGATTTCTAAATTTACTTTTCATTACTGTCAAAGATGAAAATCCCACTTCACATAAATATGTTCTTGTGTCGGGGATTAACATTTTCATTGCTTTCTCGCACAGAAATGTACATTCATTTTTAATCCAAAACTTAACTGTAGATATTATTTAAAAACAATTTTCTAACATAATATCTGAAATTATCTCAAGGAGGAATTTTATATATATATATATATTCTCAGCTACTTAAATTTAATTTACTACGTCATGTGTTTTGAAAGGGATTTTTATCTACCGAGAATTTCCTTTCACACCTGATTTTTTTCAGATAGGAAATACCTTTCGAAACTATTATTTAAAGATTTTAAATGTCAACCATGTATATAATTTTTTTAAAAAAAATTAAATCTTGCTGCGAGTTAACAAAAACAAAATAAAGTAATTAAATATACCAATATTAATATTATTTACTTTATCCACCTAAATTATTTTTTTCTTAAATTTATCTCTTTTATTAAATGAATGAAAAACATTCATTGCAGTTCCTTCTTAACTCCAATTTTTTAAATTATCGATTTATGAAAATAAATCATTAATTTTGAAACCAGTTCTACATTAGACAAATATGAATTTTGAACGGATTCTTTTTCTCAATTGAAAATATTTCCACTTCAATCCTTAATTTGAAAAAGCCTGCTTAAAATCTTGTCTAAAGAGTCATCAAATTTCTGTATGCAATAATGATTGTTCATGTTCCGCACCATCTTCCAGACATAATATTGCGAATATATTACTATTTAAATCATAATTTTTATTTATAAAATTAATAATTTTTCATAGATTCTGTTAAAACTTCATATAATTCTGTTTACAGACTTTTCTCTGTCATATGTTGTCAGTGGATTATACTGTGAACAGTCATAATAGTGAATCAAATATAGCTACTTGTTGAATTCATTTAGTTACATTGCAAGTCTGCAAACCACACTATTCACTCCATTGGTTCATACGTCTACGAAATCTGTCTATTCTAAAAATTGTTTAATAACACAAGAATTAAGTGCTTTATAAATTTCATCAATTGTTATGTATGAACCAGTTGTACACAACACAATAATTCTTTTAATGATTCCAAACTAAAATCAGTACACCAGTCGTAGCAAATTGATGTGGCCTTTTTTAGTAATATCGCATTATTCAATTTTTATCGAGCTTCCAAACAATTCATATATCTTTTGTATTAACCGTTTTTCCAATTTCTCTCTCTCTGATATAATTACAATTCTTCTTATAGTATCATTTGATAAAGGAATTGATTTGATTTTATCAGCAGTCTATTAAAACTGGTCTATTAAATGATGTCTATAAATAATAAATAACTATTAAAACTGGTTTTATTAAATGTGCTCCAGTGGCTTATGGTTTTTTAGGTTTTAGCAATTCAAAATGCAACTAAGTATATGTATTTTAGTCGTGACTTATTTTTAACAAAATTTCGTTTGAATGCTTTTGTTTGCAACACTAATTCTTGTTTTCTATGTTTAAAATATGTACAAGGTTTATTTTCCAGTTCGGAATATTTAGACTTCAAATATCGTGAGTGTAACATTTTTAATGGTTTCATAAAAGCATTTACGAAAACTTCATAGCAAATGAAATTCATCAGACCTATATCTTTTCCATAGATTTGAACCAAATATTAAACCCATATTTATGTTTGAGGTATCTGATGAAAGGGTTTCCCCCCCCCTTTTTTTTTTATCTGGTGGACATTCAAGTTCTGTTTCACTTCCATTTTTTGAGACGTTGAATTGATATTCTAAAAAATTCAATGGCGTGCCTTGCTTACAGTTCATGTTATTAAGGACTAAAAATATTTTTGGTGTCTATATAAGTATTAAAATTACCAATCAATTTACTTTTATGTTTTCTCGAAAGAATTAAGCATATTAAAACGAAAGTTTAGAAATAAATGACATCACACCATTGTGAGATGTAAAAGTAACAAATGTCCGCACACTCCAGTGTTGCCAAATTTCAAAAACAAAATTATGGATTCTATATCTTAAAGTTGGGGCATTAACGTAAGAAATGTTAAACAAGATATCGTACAGAAAAGATTCCTTTTTTTAAAAGTGGATAAGTAAAAACTTCGAGGACCGGTTAAAGTTTTTCTCGAACTGGTGCCTGTCCACTTGACCAACGTTTGAGAATCCCAGGCGTAGGATATGCTAAATAACTGAATGCTATTAATTTGTATTCATCTTTGTATTTGTATTTATGTTGTTTTTCGGACAGTATTCTTTTCTTCTTTAGACAGATATCAGTTACCTATCCTAAAAATTCGAAATATGGCAATTATTAGAGAGAAAAAGAAATAGCAAAAATAGATTCTCTATTTCAAAATAGTCTTTAGATAGGAATACCAGACAGCATTTTACGATGCTGAATGGATATTACTGATTTTTAATTCGATTTTACAAGTAGACGTAACAAATCTACTACTTTTTAAGAGCCCATTCTTCCATTTTATCTTAACGTTTTTTTTTTCTTCTAATTTTTCTCGATAAGTAGAATTTGTTTTTGAATAACAAAACACATCCTACTGATTTCCGGTATATTGCGATTTATATGCAAAAAATAAAGACTAAATGCAATTTTCAACTTGTAGTATAATTGAAGTTATATTTTATTAAGCATAGAAATATCTTTTTAAATTTTACTAAAGATTATTTACATTAAAAATTATAAATTAATATTTAATGTATAACCAAGTACTGGCTCATGTATGCTCAAATTGTAAATTCACTGAAGTTCAAATCTTTGAAAAGCAGACATCTTAAGTTATTGTAAAATCAAAACCATTTGTGTTGAGAAAAGAAAGATAATCATATAAATAATTAATTACAATTTTGATTCTTTCATTTTCTAAGCCGTCTGAGCATTTAATTACTTTATTTCTCAAACTGCGAAGTTTTTAGAAGAAAAACTGAAAACAATTTAAAAAAATAATAAATTTTAGCGTCTTTTTCCTCCTAAAATATTTTAAGGGAATGTGAACTTCAAGTTTGGAATATTTATCTCAGCTTTTATCTTTAACAGAAAACATTAACAAAGAATTCTTTCAAACTAGGAAACTGTTTTTGAATTCCACAACGCAACTATCTACTTCTCTCTTGAAATGGGATCAATCTGGGACATGAGCAAAGAATTACTTGAGATTTGCATCGGGGTTCTTGTGTTTACAAAGTTTTTCTGCCAGTAAACGTCTCATATGTCACCAGGTCACGATTCATCTACTCCGTCAATAGATTCCACCTCCTCAATTCCCGAGCCCAATGCATTCTCTGTAAGAGGGGAAGACGGTTTGGCGAAGTATTGGACTACATAAATGCAGTACGAAAAGACGAGACAAATACAACGTTTCAAATTTGTACTGAGACTTTCATTGTTTAATCGCTGTTGCGTTAAAGAAAGAATGGAACATTGAAATTAATACGTACAATTATCGACGATTTATTTGATATGCAGTTTTAAAAAGAGGTGTCTATTAAATCTAATTTCCACTAAATCATCCTATATATGCTTCAAAACGTGTGGTGTCATAAGTCAACAAAAAACTCTGCGATAGAATCACAAAACATACAAATTTGCGCTTGTTTCAATGTACGAATACTTTTTACACGCCTGAGCTCTAGTTTTCTTTGTATTTGAAAAACAGTTCAAAATTTATTCAATTTGTACTCTATATTCATATTTGTAAAGCAGTGTTTCATTAGATATTACTTTTTCAATTAATTTTATTCAAATTAACATACTGAAAAAATAGCTTCTTTCCCAACAATGCTGTTGTACAAATACTTTCAGCACTCACTGTGAAGGAAATTAATTTAGCAAAAAATTCCTGCATTATATATAAGAAATATAAATTATTTCATAATATTTAGATAATATATAACAACGAATAATATTTTCATTAATGTACGAGTACCTATCTTTTTACTCAATACATTGAAGAGTTAACAATGAAGTGTTAGCAGTATCTTTATGGAGTTATTTTTTCCTTTTATTGTATGTCTTGAAGTAATGTACTGTGATAACATGATTAATTTGCTTAAAATTTTAGGCATTCCTGGATTTTCAAACAAATCAATTGTTTAAAGCTCTGTGCTACTGTTACATAAAAGTTAAGCAGAAAATTTCCTGAGTTACTCGCTGGACAAGAGTACAGTTGTCTTATTCATTGCATTTTGTTTTAAGACAATTATAATTCGTTTAAAAACATTAAGAGCTTTGCGCACTTGAAAGGCATAACTATTAACAATTGATACATTTAGGAAGTTGCTTTAAATACTGTTTTATTAAATTGATTTATTCATTTTTCAAAAATATTTTATTTCGTAACATTTTTAATTAAACATTTTATGATAAATTAATCTGGGTATTGTACATCTTTGCCTGTGTTACAAAATATAAAGGAAGTCATGTAAGTCTCACTAAAACCTAATTACTGGCTTTTTTTTTTTCTAAAAGAGGATTCATACCACTTTTAAAATGAGTTTGCTATTTATTGCATAAAAACACAATTTTTTTCTCTAGGAAAATAAATAGAAAAGCACCCCAAAAAAAGAAAAATTATGCATGCTTTTACAACTCTTGTGGTCCATTAAGTATATTTGCTCTCTTTTCATACATATATTAAATATTCATTTCCTTCAGCACTTAAGTAACATTTCAGTATAGAGATTACTCTTCGATCTATCAATCATTATTTATAAGATGCAGGTAATCTTAATAAGTAAGCACATCAGATTTCTTAAATTACTTTACAGAATTTTTATACGTAAAAGGAGTACTTCTGAATTCAGCACTAAATGTATAATAATGCAGTTAAGAAATAAATATTCATCTTTTGATTCATTAAATGAGACATAATAGGAAAAAGCCATTCTGCTGAAGGCTATATTTTGAGAATTTTGTGCAATTTTCGGATAAGGCACGTAATGCCAAAAAACTTATTTCTATGAGGATATGTCACGTACATGTTGTGAAAGAGGGAATTTTGTTTTTGTATATACGGATATATTTTGTATATATGTGGTGCAATGCTTCTACCAAAATTTCATTTTTTTTTATTTGTATCATACAACTTTTTTTTGCTTTGGTGTAAATGTAGAATGGCGTTAGATATCCTAAAATACAGCAAACGTTCGATATGTTACCGGATCGTTCTGACAATTGAATAAAGGAATTATATTTTGAAAATAAAATCCTGGAAATAAGACATGTTGGCAAGCATAATTCATACGACCTATATTCATAGAAAAGTTTGAAAGATAAGGTCTATCCCACACAAAGTCTCGGATTTAATTATTTATTGTGAAGGGTGTTTCCTTCATTATTTAATTCTATAGACATTTTTATGTCTAATTAAATAATTGCCAAGTACAAAATTCCAACTGAAGATATGTAAGAGCAGGACAAAACTCTTTATTAACTACCAAAGTATGTAAGGCCGACCTCTCTCGAATCCCTCTTAACTTATTCAAAATTAGTTTATATTCTAATAATAAAGTCTTAGCTTACCAAATCACTCGTTCTGATTTAATCACTTTTCACTAACAGTAAATTTAATCTTGGTATTTTAACTAAGAGTCGCTTCAATCCAAACGATTACTTACAATGACACAAACGAATTTACAAATATCTATAAGCATTTAGTTATCCTCCATTCTCTTTCTTTTTCCTTTTAATTATGCCTCACTTATATATCACTATCATTAATTTAATTTTTTCATCTTCATCTAATTTACCTAATCACGTTTCAAATTGGTTGGTAACTTGTAATTTTATGCAGTTCCACTTACCAATAAATCCTCCAGGTTAGTGAAGAAAAAGTCGCGAATAATCAAACGTCACAGTACACTGTAACACTGGGCAAGATATATATATATATATATATGTGTGTGTGTGTGTGTGCGTGCGTGCGTGTGTGAATTTGTCGTTATTTGCTTACAAAGATTTACAATAAATGAACGTGAAGTAATAGAAGTTGGATCAAATATACAGCAGGAACTTAATAAAGATCTTTGTTTTCACATTTCAGGAAGAAATTTCTTTGAACGAAAATAATTTAAAAATTCTTTTAAAGCAACATTTTGATCAAAACACTTTTCCATATCAGTTATCTCAAATGTTTACCACTTACAACACTCTACCTTTCGATCTAATAAAACTATACTGGTATACATTTGTGACGGTTCTACCCACGATCTTTCTACTAACAGTCCTCTTGGGGAATTTTCAGTCCTTAACAATTATTTTTATTAGAAAGCTTCCTCCAAAGAAGAGAACGTGATCATGCAAATTAAGACTGATATATATATATATATATATATATATATATATATATATATATTATATATATATATATATATATATATATATAGTATAAACTTTCAGGATGGAGATAGAAGAGGAGAGATGAGATATAGGATAGATCTCTAGCTGAACAGTAAATAAATGAAGTGTTATAGAAATGTCGAGTTTTCCTTCTGACTCCACACCCTTACAATGGCGCCCCGTTTACCCAAACTCTGAGATAGAAGTCGGCTCGAGTTTTAGAGTATTACCTGATATTTTTTTTTCCGGAAAGGAAAACGTGTTTTAGATAGTATCGATAATAATATGTCATATTTTGAAATACCCACAAATTTAGCCTGTGCTTACCTAAAGGGTCGTCTTATTGGAAAAGCAAAAGATTGATTCGAGGTAATAGGCTCTTCGTACGTGACTGGAACAGCAACAGACTTTGCACAATTAAAACAGGCATTAACAAACAGTTTTCCGGTGGTCAGAAACAGGTCGGAATTAGAGGCTGAGTTTTACTCGTCACACCAAGTTAGAAGTCAGGCACCGTCAGATTTTGTTTATAAATTTTTGAAGAAACAGAAAATCTTTAATTTTGAAATGACGGAAGAAAAACTGTTGAATCACATCATTATGAGATTATCCCCACAGGTAATGGATTATGTAGAAGTTCGAAACCCCACAACAAAGGCCCAACTAGTACAATCAGTAGAAAAGTATGAGGAACGACATGGGTATAAGGAAACCCCGGGTTCGAGCATTAATGGCGGAAGAAAGGAATGGGATTCCAGTTGAAGGTTGCCTGACAGTCGTTTCAAAGGGAACTGGCGGAATAGAAGGGTTGATTATAGTAAGAATGACGCGCGGTTAACTAATGTGGATTCGAATAATTTAAAATAATTTTAATAGCAGTAAATAAATGAAGTGTTTTAGAAATGTCGATCCTTCCTTCCGACCAAATCTCCTCACACATTCAGAAGTATAGTACATTATGCTTAAAAATATTTTTTTTCGGTGATCTCAATCGGTTATTTTGGAAACTATTCAATATGTCTCACAGAAACATTCTTGTAATTTTTGTGCTGAGTAAGGTAACTAAAAGGAATTGCATTGGACAAATGATTCACAAACTGCTGTACATATATATCTAGGAGATAATCGAATGACTTAATAGGCTCCCCAATGACTTAGCCATCTCCAAAACCCTCAACAATTGCATGATTAAACCTAAAATTTAATTTAAATAAAAAATCAAATCAGAAGTAACTACATTTAAATTTGTCTTCGCTTAGTGTTAAAGAATAAGTCGCAAAATCGGAATAAGTTTCTGATAAAATATGTCCCAACATTCTGACTTCTCTAACTTTATATATAACAATGTATTTTGTATTATTACTTATTTGTGTATGAAGGAATCCGTTTTTCTGGTGTACAGTGTGCCCCATATTTCGTCTCCTCTGTACCGTAACCTTAAATGAGTTTCAATTTTATGTATTGATGCGAAAAATGCAGTACATTTGAAATGCTCCTAAATTTCAAGATTACGATTTCACAATCGGGTACGTGTGTTACAATGTCCAAAATTATATGAAAATTGGGAATTCCAGGAAATGTGTTCGAAGTTTCGATCGTGTTCTCTGACATTTGACGAAGACAATTTTACTGTAGAAAACTTATTTTATATATATATATATATATATATAATCACACAGACACACATATATATATGTGTGTGTGTGTATGTGTGTGTGTGTGTATGTGTGTGTGTGTGTGTGTGTTACTATGAAGTTATTTTCTTATGATATTTTTTCCTACTGTAAATTGGCCGCAGTAATCGTATGATAATGGCATCCAACTCATCACCGACCTATGTGTTCGAATTCCGTTTCACTAACGATCCGTCGCGTAAAGATTGAATTGTGTTGTTTAAGAACGTTAAACTAAGAAGCAACACAAGGGCTATCGGCGATGGACCTCACAATTTTGAATCCCATAAAATGAGGAGGACTGCACCAAATCTGATACCTCCTTCTCCAAATTTCAACTTTCCAACTGGATTATTTAAAGTCTCACTTAAGATTTAACGTGCACCAAACTCACTACACGGTGTTTAATGGCTTCAAAGCTCCTACATAGGCATTGACAAAAACAAATCTGGCTACGAATCCACGACCATGACCACTAAACTACCCCTGCCACATAGTATAAAGAAGCGTATGCACTTTACATCTGTCAGAGCTCAAAGATTTCACGTGATTTCAAAGATTTGACGTGGCGTAGATGTTAAAAAGTGGGTGTCCTCATCATCTGACTGTGGCTCAGAAATACGAGCCATATTGGTTTGCGTCAATGAACGTTTGTGTCGGGCAGAATTATCCAGTAGGAAGTGTTCTTTATAACTACCAATTTAAAAGAGTTGAATACAGCAATAAATGCATTCATACTAATGAGTGTTTTAGTAAGAAAACACACACACACACACACACACACACACACATATATATATATATATATATATATATATATATATATATATAATAAAAAAGTCTTTATAGGAACTGCCTTATGAGATTCTGTTAATTATTTTTTGTTTTACCTTATGATTCAGGCTTTTTATTTAATAATTATGCATTTTAATTTTAACAAATGATTTCTCTTCAGTAGAAAGGATGTTGTATGTCTGGATCTTATATGAAATAGAACGAATATACTTTCGAATGTTTTCATATATATATATATATATATATATATATATATATGTGTGTGTGTGTGTGTGTGTGTGTGTGTGTGTGTGTAAGGAGAGAGAGATAAATAACCAAAACATCAATATTATTATTCACAAAATATCACATCATATACAAATTAATCATATCAATCACAAATTCATTACTTCAATATCTATAATTAAAGAAATTATTTGAAAAAGTAAAATTAAAATGAGTGCAACTTATTTAAAAATTATCATAATTAATTGTACCACCAAACTTAACTTAGAAACTAAAATCTATTAAGCATTAGAAAACTTATAATAGAAAGTCCAGAGAAAGAAAAACAAAAATTTAGTATAATGAAAATAATATAATTAATATTGTTCCATACTTTGGAATGGAATAATGTGTTTTTATAACGACATTACTGATCAAACCATAACATTTCAGTGAATCACATCATAGTAAAACATATTAACAACCGAATATCATCAAAATCAGAAAATCAATCGTAGAAAAAAAATATTAAGTAAACATAGTACAAATATTAAGCAATTCAAATAATTTACAAACATTAAAAATGTACGTAAGTAAATACCTAAGAAAATTGTAAAACCAATTAAAAATATAAAAAAAATACATATAAGTAAACAAATAAATCTAAAAAGCAAATTACATAAACAAAAAATTAAAAAAAAAATGTAAATACAAAATTTAAGAAATACCAATGACACTTCATCATAAATAGCGTGAAACTTTTTGGAAGCTACAAATATTAACTGAAAGTGATTAATTATATAACTATACTGTTTTTATTTACGCGCATAATTACATGCACGAAAATAAAGAACAAGCAATACCATTTCCAAAATTTTAAGAACGTGTTAAATATTGCACATAGTTCATATATCACTACTCTCTATGTAAGAATTCACCGCCAAAGTAAACGCTGATTGATTTATTTTTTAGTATATATGTATACGTTATTCCATTCCAATGTATGGAACAGAAGTAATTACATTAATTCTGTTTAATTCTCAATTTTTCTAAATTTTTCCAATTCTTTCCTTGGTTTTAAATTGGTAAGATTCTTAAATAGTTATAATTATTTCAGATTTTAGGACTTTAAATTTGAGATAGTTTGATTATTTAAGTAAGTTTTTGGTATTAATTGATATTATTAATTGTTTGCGCTATCATTTGGTATTTTTATTAAGTAAATCTTTTATTAATAAGTATTTATGTGATTTGATTTTTGGTCATTTTTGTAATTATTTGTTTTTTTCTCTTAGTTGATTTTGTTTTAAGTAATTTAAAAATATTTTGGTTTTTTAAATTGCACTTTTTATATCTTGTATATATATATATATATAATTTTGTGTTGCAGTTTCAGAAACTAAATTATTATGTATAGATTATTGATAACATCTATATTCAGTATATAACAGTTGTCCGAGAACAGCAATTAATTATTTGAACAACTGATTAGAGAGTAATCAGTTTCTATTGTCGGAAACAAAGCTGTTATACAACTAATATCAAAATAGGATGAACATTTATATATTAATACGTTGAAACTTAGCTCCAAATCAAGAAAAAGAAAAAAAAAATGATGCTATAATAAAATCTCAACACGTTTACATTTCTTATTAAGCAGCATTAATTCTTAATTTTCTGAAAATACTTCTTTCTTTAGAAATGAAAATAATTACTTTACAAGAAGATAAAAATTGAGTTTCTTAGAGACTGAAAAATATGTTAGAATTCTATATATAATTGGGAAATACCAAAATTAATATAACAAAAATATAACCTTACAGAAACATTCAGTACAGTAATGCTGTAATAACATAAATAATGATAAGTTATCAAAAATACTTATAATCATTACTCTAACAAAATAAATCCATTTCTTCACTAAATCTTACAACTTTGCATTGTAAATAAATAAATTTTACTGCATTGCTACATACTACTGTACACTTTCGTAAATTTTCCTAAGATAATAAAGTATTTAAGTGTAAATATGTGTTCAGGTTTTAATGTAAATTTCGAAATATTTTACCACAATAGAGTTTCTTACCAAATTAAGTTTTGTAATTCTAAACTATCCTTTCAATTTTAAATACAAAGAAGAAAAAAAATAAAACAAATTCTTTTTCTCGTATAAACAATAATTTTTCATTGAAATATAAACACGAAATTTATGAAAAAGTTTAATTAAAAATTTTAAAATCTTGTCAAAAATATTTGAAACTAAAAAAAAATTGTAAATAAGCTAAGAGCAATAATTTTAATTAAATATTTTCGGTTATTTTACTCGTTTAGTTATACACTCTTTTATCCATGAAATTAATTTAAAAGGATTACGGTATTACAACACAAGACTCAACGAAATCCATGGTTAAACTAAAAAGAATATCATAACTAAATTTGAGTCAGGTGATATGATTTTTTTTTTTCATTTCTAAAGTTTTTTGAATAGCGTTAGATTTATAAATACGAGTAGACTTTTTCCCCACTTTGTATTAGACTGTTTTTTTTTAAAGATGCAATTATAATTTTTTCATCCAGAATGTTGCTTATCTATTCAATTTTAAAATACTCTGAAAAAAACGTTTTACATCTAATAAAATATTTTTCAGCTGTGTTTTTTTCGAACAAAAATTAAATTATATTTTTGTTCTACTAGTTTATTTCTTATATAATTTGTTTGTGTAAAGCCTCATGTGACTCATTTGCAAAATTTATCATAGAATATGACATCTAGTTATCATATTGATATTATTTAATATGTAATGTTATAATAACTTTCAGATGATTAAAAGGGAATCAATAAAACTATATTAAGCCTTTTTGCTGTTTCTGAAATTGCTTGACAATTCTCCGTTTTAAAGCTGTTTTCTAAAATACCAAGATCCAAAAAAAACAAGTTTGGTTCCGTATTCAATTATTATTTAGATTTTCAAACAAATTTATTGGAAAATCTAGTGATGTATGTTTTACCTTCATTTTAAAATGTAAATAATATTTCGTAAATATGATTAGAACAGCACATATTTTTTCAAATTAAATGCAAAATTTCTAAGCATATTTATTAAAATAATAACTAAAAGATAATTGTGAGCATAAATAAAGAGATAAACTGTGGAAATCGAGCTAATAGGAAATGTATTTAAAATATATGATGAGTAATTTCGAAATAAAATGTAAGATGTCACGTTTAAGGAAAAATATAAATAAAAAGTTAAAAATAATACATATACAACATTCAAAATGTTATACTTTATTTAAGAATCATATTTTATGTTCGAAATTATAATTATTATATAAAATTATTCAAAAAATATGTTTGCTGCATTTTCTTTTATATTTTCTATAACGTGAAAAAAAAATATATGAAAGTCATTTAATATTTAAAAACTCGAATAGCCTTGCAGCAATCTTAAACTAATTAAAATAAAGCAATAATTAAAGCAATCTTTTATTTACTTTTCCTCGTAGTTCGCACCAACTTCGAACTTCTCTGCACTGGTCTTGTCTTCTTTGATTTTTCTATCCCTTCAGCAAAGAGTTCTGTATTTTGATTCCGAAGTCAGTTATGTATTTTTTTCTTTGCTCCTTCATTGTCGCTGATCTTGATGCCACCAAGATTTCTTTCATTGGATCAAACAGATAAAATTCCAAAAGGGATGGGTCAGGGCTTTAAAGAGGATGAGGTAGAAGCTCTCAATCGTCTTTGCAACAGTTTCCGGCACAAATGGTGCCATATGAGGTCGAACGTTGTTTTGCAGAAGAATCTGGCTTTTCCTCTTCCATCTCTGACCTAACTATTTTTCTTAACCATATCTAAAGAGTTTTTGCTATTGGTAATGCTTTGCCTCTCCAGAAAATCACAGAAAATAGGACAAGGATACTCGGCTAGTAAGTGACGCATTTGCTAGAGCTTTTAAACATTTCCAACCTCGTGTAATGGTTCACTAGGGCTCTTGGAATCGATGCAAAATCAGATGATTATCTTTGTTTGTCTGTGAGAATATTTCTGCATGTTTTACACTTTACGAAAGTAAAAATCAGATTCTAGAACGTTGTTTTTTAAAAAAAATCCTTTCTTCGAGACGTCACACTCTTCTTCGAGACACACACGTCCAGAAGATGTGTATACGTAGATAGGAAACGAAAAAATAATTAACACTCTTCGTAAAGATCTCAACCAACCCTTACGAAAGTTTCAAACGCCTGCATAACTTTATTAAAAATCTTTGTCTACTTGAACAAACGTTCTCGAATATCGAACGACCCACGTAAAATTATTATACAAAGAGACACTAGACACTAATAAGGAGAATTTACGGGGAATAATATGAAGGCTAATATACAAATATAAAAACTGGTAAAATGTAACTCGTAACACAAAGTAAAATTTGTATGTGAAGTATGCATGTGTATATGCATGTGTGTATGTATATATATATGTATATATATATATATATATATATATATATATATATATATATATGGAGGGGTGTACTGCAAAATGTGTTTGTAGTTCAAATAAATAAGAATGAAGCATATTGGAATCTTAAATCTCCAGGATTCCCAAGATATTCCAAATAACTTTGTAAAATCATGTGAAATCCACATTTTAGATTCAAATGAAATAAAAATATATTGTTTTTACAAATAATACCAATTATACACATTAGATCAATTCCCACCTTTTAGATATTCAATTACAGTTTTTAAATCAGCCATTATGTCCGAAATCTAATAAATCGTTAACGATACAGTTAAACTATCAGCAATCTGGAATGTTTACTACAATTGTTAACAATACAACTCCATGAATTTATAAGGCTTCAAGAACTTTAAGCATTCTCCTAAGCGTTTCTTTCAGGAGGAGATACATTGGAATATTAGGTACATCCTTAAGAAAAATTTGAGTTTCACAAAGAGTTGATGCCTTTTTTTAAGCAAATCAAGTGCTTCTTCAGAAAAAGATGAAACAATATCTGAAGTAGTTGCTGATTATCAATATTATCAATTTTATTAGGCATGTTAAAAGTACAAAATTATTTTCCCCTTAGATTATTATGTAACTGTTTACAATCTTGATTAATTAACTTCTTAAATAATCTAATAAATATTATATTTGTCAATTTTAACACAAGTTATCTAGAAAATTAACTATTTAAGTTATATTCATTTTTATTCATGACATTCTTATTACTATATATATAATAGACATATATTTTACAAAAAAATTTTCTTTGTTGAAAATATGTATTTTCCATTAATGTGGAGCGAAAAAAGAAAAGATAGGGGAAAAAAAGATTTTGCATAGAAAAGTTATTATTTTAAACGCAATCTTAAAACTGCATCCCATTAATATATTGGGTGCACTATTATCTTATACAGACCTATTTTATGTTTAATACAATCTAAGATACATTCAGAATTAGAAATAAAATGTTTCATTCTTCACCGCATAGAAAAAAGTTCTTTATATATCAGAAGATCTAAATCATCCATTTCTGTTTCATGAGAATAATTTTAACCATGTACTACAAATGAAAAAACAAAATGATCTATTTGGAATATGATTGTTCATGAATATAAAACCACGTACGTTACTCTAGACAGGCCACATCTTTTTTCCGTCTTTTTCAAGTACTTATCAACCAGAACGAGCTGAAAGCATCATAATATCACTATTCACACAATCTGTAAGCATGTTATAGTATGAATATTTTGAGAGCTTTTTATCATTTCTGATAATTTATATTTGGGTTGAATTGTTTGAAATTATTTCGAGTTTGTCATTGTTTTTCAAAATTTTTCTGTTTTCCTTTAATTGGATGAAGAAGTGGGCATTAATTAGAGTTAGTATTTTTACCTTTCGCTTTTGTATTTTTTTTTTTTTTTAAAAATAAGCCACATCTGTGCATGTTCGAATATCTCCCTTTTGATAAATAGATTTAGAACATTTAGAGAGTTTACAAGCCTTCGCATTCAATTTTGTTTGATTTTTTACAATAATTTTACTCGTATGTAAGAAACACTACGAAAAGAAGGAGAGAATGAATAAAGATGGAAAGAGAAAAAAGAATGTTCCCCTGGGGTTTTGTTTTCTTTAAAATATTTATTTTGAAATTCTATACATAATTTCGAAAAGTTTTAAGATAACAATAGTTAAACTTTTTTCCTCCAGCTTTTTTGGCGTAAAACTGTAAAATATACTATAGAAAAATAGGGCCAGTTTTTCCTCATTTGAGAACAATTTTTCTGATGAAAAATATTTATCCAATATTTTTAAGATATGTTGCAGTAAATAAAGGTTTTTTTATTATTTATATGACATTTAAACCATTAAACGTCGAATTTCTGCATATTCATATCAATTTGACCTGGAAATTTTGCAAGACAAGTTGTACATAAAAACCCATCTCATCTCTGTAAAAGCATTTTTAGTGTAATGCAAGAGTTGATGTTAAGAAAACAAGTACGGTATTTATACGTAACATTCTGACACCTGATATTTTTTTATGCATTAAATGCAAAGTAAGTCATGGGCTTGGTTTTCATTTTATATGAGCAGTAAAAGAGTAAATATTATTTTTATATTTCATGGAATAATCAGAAAAAAGGATATAAATAGTTTTTATGGGAGTGTTGGATTTTTGTGTTATAAGTCATATTTGTATTTTTTTTTTTAAATACCATGAATGTTTTACTTTCCCTTTCATTGGAGAAACAACAATACTTAAGTATAAATAACCTATATATCATCAAATATTCCACATTATTTAACAGATTCTTTTTCTTTTTTTTTATTTAAAAGCGTTATATCTCATAATTGGACTAAAGAAACACTCACATTATAAATATTGCTAAAACACCGTTATTAAAAACATGTATGTTAAATCCAAGAATTGTCTAAATCTGATTAATTCCTAATATCAAAAATTTTTTTGTCAGATTACTTTATTTTCATTTATTTCGCTCTTTTCAAAACCCAAAATCAATAATTTCAGTTTCTTTTATTTTATTCTCAAGAAATGTTTCTGACTTGGAAGGTATTTGAACTGAATTAATATAACTTGAATAATTACTAAGACTAAGTAATAAACCTTTATATTATGTACTTTTTAAATAATACTATCCGTATTGTTCTTAAGATTTAATCAAAATTTCCTTATCAATTTTGTTCGTCACTATGCCATTATTTTCCTCATTACATTTTAAAAGGTCCTTAATATTTTTATTCTTTAAAATAACATTAAATCTTTTAAGCTCATAAAATAAACATAGATATAAAATTTTAAAGCAAATCAAATATTTAAAATTAAGATGAATGTTTCGTTTAAAATTTGAAAATATTGGTAGGATAAATTAATTCAAGTTATAATCTTTCAGCATTTCTGACGATAACTTGATATACTTCTTATGGATAACAGATTAAATTATTAATAACTTTATTGTTGGCAACTATATCAGGTTTATATAGGAGATTTTAAAAGCAAAAGATTTGAATATGGAAATACCAAATTGTTTTTCTCAGAATGATAATGTTTATTTGGGGACTTAGCAAAATAAACATACTTAAGCAATCGATTGTTTTTAAAGTTATTTATTTAACTGAATATGATAACATTTGAGAAGCTTTTAAAACAATATAAATTTATATAATTTTATCTGTAATATATTGAACTTTCAAAGTATGAATGAAAAAAAAAAAAAAAGAATAGCCCATTATAAGTATGTGAGACTACTATAGTTAAATGGGTTTATCAAGACATAAATAAACTAATTATGGTAAAATTTCAAATTCTACCCTTAAATTTACTTTTAAGACAAATAATATTAAAAATATCTTGTAATGCTAGAAGAATTGCCAATAGTTGTTGAAATTGAGGTAAGACAAAGTTAGCGCTTTGTTAAGTAAAAAACTTGCCTTTGTTAAACAAAAATGTTTCGCAATTTTAAAAAAATATTTTTTTGTTAATAATGTGTTTGAAGTCTTATAGAATTAGGTTATAAGAATTTTTGATACGTTATAAGAATTTTCGATACGTTATAAGAATTTTCGATAGTCATTGTATAAAGTCATAAAATGCACTTTGCATGCTTCTCTATTTTAAACGTGAAGTACATTCTTGAGAAAATGTAATAATTTATTCAGCCACAAATTTTATTTTGAACTTATGTAGAAAGATCTTCTCCAAAAAATTACATTTAAAAATGTTGATTTATTTTAAAACGAACAGCATTAAAAACTGAAATAATTGCATTAATGACTATAGCTATTTTAATAACAAGTCATTTATAAATGCCGTAGTTTATTATTATTTTACGTATAATTGTTAATTGCTTAAACAAAGCATCACAATTTTAATTAAAATTTTTATTCGTACTATTATACATTGACTATTCTAGAAAAATTTGCATTGTGGGACGGAAATTAGATTCAATTCTAAACGCTTTCAAAATTTGAAAAAACATTCATGCACACACCTTTTATTTCCTATTGCAAATACCATTTCAAAGAGTTTTTGACGGAAATAGCATTCAGACAACATACTTCATTATTTATCTTTCCTAATGAAAAATGTGTTCTTTTCTACCTTACGTATAAAAGTGGCCAGTTCCCCAGGAGAACATTTTTAATCAAGAACACAAACACCTCCAACTCCCCCTTCCTTTAAACAGTCCCCGAGCACGCTTCCCCCCTTACTCAGTAGCAAGACAGAGCGTAACACTTGCTAATAAAGATACTTCAGAGAGACCGAACTGGCAACAGAGAGAGATGAAAATTTCCATTTGAAAGGTTCTTTGCAGTGATACCTAAACTCTCTCGCGCCTTAGTATCTTCTTTTATTTATTTTTGTTTCTTTTCTTTTAAAGAAGGCGTTTCTTATTTGTTCTTGCGTAAAGTTTATTAAAATTGCTATTTTTTTAATAAAAGAATACGGAGTTTGTTGAGAGTGGTCTGTGCGATAAGTTTTTGAGATGCTTTCGGAAGATTCGTGACTTTAATGGGTTGCTTTTCCGTATTTGTCGAAAGCGTTTTCTTACACATTGAGAGAAATGAAAGTTTGAGGTTTGATGTTTATCGCTGAAATAAATAGGATATTAGGATTTTCTTTTCTTGTGACGAGCAAAAATTGCAATTTTGGTTTTCTTGAAAGTACGTTCGTTTTTGAACTAGAAATGAACAGTTCTCTGCGTTTAATTTCTTCTATATTGCTTCGGATGCATATGAAACGCAAAATAGTATTCTCATGCTCCATTATTTGTCATATATATGCAAAATACAGACATTAGAAGAACTTGGTTTATATTATTTTGTTCTAGTTTTTGGGTAGCTATTAGAAAATTGCAATATCAGCCTTATTTATTTCACTATGAGAATAATTATTTTGTAATAAATTACGCATGCTTGGAAATCTAAGTATAAAATTAAACTAATGATATTAATGTAACAAAACCAAAAACTAAAAAATTAAAAGAAAGCTAAGTAAATTAATTTAAAATCCAGATTTAATGATTGAATTAAAACTATGAACTTTAAATTAGTTAGGACTTTAAGTTTGTCTCTTGTTAACCAAAAACTGAATTTTTAATATTGCACTCATTTTACAATAGCTTTATTAAAATACTTTAGTTGATTTTATATGTAAAAGTTAATAATGTTGTTTAACTTGGAACACACACACATATTAATTGGACCAAAATTTTTCATAAAAAAATATTCAACTAACCTTGCTTTACAATAGAACATTTTGTGCTTAAAATAGTTATGAAAAATTTACTGTATTAGTACCGCGCATTAAAAATAAAAATACTTAAAATGCACACAAATGGACATTTATAAGAATGACTTCATTTCCTAAGACTTTTCCTTTAATCAATATAAGATACGCACAAATTTATTACATGATATCATTTTTATACGCATTATTTTGAAATATTTCCCCCGCTCATAAAACAATATAGTAACTAAAATTGAATGAAAAACTATTTAACTTACGGGTATTTAAACCTATTCAAATAATTTAACTTATATGTAATTTAAACATTACATTCTACTACATCGGTGGCAGATTTAGAATTTTCATAGAGATATAAGCTTTATATAAATGTTTTGATTTACTTGTTAAATTATTAAAGGTGAAAAACATTTTTAAATATGCTTGGAAATACATATGATTAGAACCTAAACTATAAAACATTTTTTTTTCTTTGCAGATAAAAATTATATATATATATATATATATATATATATATATATATGTGTGTGTGTGTGTGTGTGTGTGTGTGTGTGTGTGTGTGTGTATGTGTGTGTGTGTGTGTGTGTGTGTGTGTGTGGCGTTATTCGTATAAAAATAATACAATGTAAGGAAATGTTTTAAAAATTATTTTAAAAAAGAAAATAAATAAATACAGAAGAAAAAAATATTATATCCTAAAAATAAGTTTTGAACAGTTTCTTGAATATAAATATGTAATAAATTTAAAGTGCTTGAAGGAAACCATCAGAAAACGGAGAAAATGGAAAACAATAGGAAACTGAGGAACTGAAAAAGAATGGTTATAAAGTAAATTAATACTTTCACTGTGTTTAATTTGTGCTTGAAGGGTTATTTCACCGACTTAAGAGTCACTTCACGCAACTATCAAGAAAATCGATTTTTCAATTTTTTTTGCAAAGAAACTACAACTTTTACTGTCTAATTCATTTTAAATTTTATGTTCTAGCTTTTATTAGAAGTATTTAAATATTTT
>BMAW01104572.1:1549155-1564698 GCA_019974015.1 Nephila pilipes
GTAGGAAAGTTTGATTATTAAGTCTGAAATAACCCTTATATATATATATATAAAATAGCAAATGTAAAGGTTAATCATTATTATTTTAAACAAACTAAAGGAGAATATGAAAATGTAGAAGAGTATTTTAAAGAATCTTACTCATAAAAGCCTATGTACCACGTGAAAAGCAAATAGATTTAATAATGTCTTCTTCAGCAACCGAAATCGCGTGCATCAACTAAAAGACGATACAGATAATTGGTAAATCCTTTAATGCATTTCAAAATTAGAGTTAATAAAAGTAGTATTACCCAAAAATTAATGATATACAATAATATTAAAATAATAATTTAATTGAAAATAAATTATTATTAAGAATTAAAAATATAAGGAATAATAAAATACAAAATCATGAAACTAAATATAAAAGAAAAAATAATATAAGATTATTTCTTATTATTATTTCGGATATTATGAACAAAATAGATTATTCTATTTCATAAATATTATATTTTAAATTGCTTTTTTTTAAAAAAAAAAGTAATAGAATGAAATATCTGCAGTTATATGTTTTGAAATTAATCTAATTTTCTGGAATATAAGAAATTTTTTTTAACTGTACTGAGCTTATTGCTATCGCAAAAAAGGGTCCATCAGTAGGGTAAAACTAATCTCCCACACTACGGTCTAAACCCAGCTCACATTACCTATTAGTGGGTGAACAATCCAAGACTTTGCGAATTCTGCTTTGCAGTGATAGGAAGAGCCGACATCAAAAAATCAGAAAGCTATAAACGCTTGGCCGCCATAAATCAGTTATGCCTGTCATAACTTTTTTGATGTATGAAGTATAACTTAATATAATATTTCTACAAATCTTTATATTGAAGTTATAGTTCCAGAAATTTTCCTTGTGTAGAAGAATATTAAAGTTTTTTTCCGTATCAAAGATTTTGCAATCTACAAATAAGAAAAATACCAAAATAAAAAAAATTCAAGAACATATTTTTAATTAATAATAATTTTGAATCAATTGGATTAAAAGATCATTAAAGCTTATTTCCTATATAATAGTTATTTTGAAAGATATAAGATAAATATATCTATATGAGCAAAATATAATTATTAATATCAATATTATTATATTTACAGAATCATAAGTATATATTAGCAAAACTATTACTAATAGTTCCACTTTGAGTTATACCTTTTATTTCATAAAATTATTAATAGTAAATATAATATAATTTTCTTTTAGAACTAAATTACATAGCTAATTTTTTAAATTTTTCGTAAGAATTAACTATATTAATATTAAATTTCTTAAAAATAACTTCGGGAAATTTTTTGAAATCTTTAATATTTATAGAATCAAATGAATCTTAAAATGTGTAATAATTTTTGTAAAACTTTATTTGTGATAGTGATATAAGTATTAGAACCATTAGTTACTGTTCGTAATTTTATGGAATTTCAGTGCTTATACTTGTGAATGAATTATTGAAATTATTTTTATTTATTTTCAAGTAAATGTGCTTTGTTAGTTCTTCATATTAAGTTTTCTAAAATTTGAACAAGATGTATTTTTGTCACAGAATGAGACTTTAATTTTTTTTAGCTAAGAGATTGTATTTGAAAAAAATTATTCTTTTAAAAATAAAATAAATTATTATCATGCAGTTATAACTCCTGTCAATTATTGTTTTCTTACTTTTTTTTTTAAATAACAAAACATCCATCTTCGTACAGTCCTATTATTCTAAGAATTGAAATATTTAATATTTTCATGGTATTACGTATCCTTGATAAATTTCGACTATTTATAAAAGTATCATCTCAGTAAGATTAAATCTTTAATTACGATCATTACGATTACACGATCATTTTCTTTAATTTCAATATTTTTTGAAAGTTTGGAGAAAGTGAAACTTCTTAATAGTTTCTGCTATCAAATATAATTTACCATTGATTTGTTCTCAAAATCAGAATAACTGTTATTTGTAATAAGTAAAAATTTAGTTTTTCATTAGAAAAAATATTATTACATGGAATATCCCTTATAATAGCAGTATTTAATTTATATGTAAATGCCATTCAAATAAAGATTCTAGTGTAAATTTCATGATTGATCACAAAACTCTAGAGTTTGTTATAAAGAATCTCTTTTCTTGGAATGCGAAAAATGTTTCAGTAATTAATGAAAGTTTAATTTTAACATAGATCTATATTAGAAACGCATGAACTTACTTTAATAAATGCTGAAAATATGTGTATAAGTTATTTTTGCACGTAATTCTTTCTTTTTCACTCTTCCTCTGAATACTTCGTAAGTAAATACACAAAAAGTTTTGAAAGAGAATCGAGGTCTACCAGAGGCAAAACATGAAGAATCAAATTTTGAGTGGATTTACAGATGAATTCGTTATTATTGATATTTAAAGGGGGAAATATTGAATTACCAAAGCAAATTTTATCATCATTAATCAAAAGTTTTTATTTTTGTGTTATTACGAGTACATTGATGAAAAAGCGTATTGCGTTAATAAGAAAAAAGATTTTTGTAATGTAAAAACAATTCTTTTGTGTTGAAAAGCTTAAATAATTATCTGTTTTCTAAAAGTTATTTTTGAGTGCAAAATATATTTTTGTCTTGATTTGAACTATAGTTCTCTCACTCTATGCGACTGCTTATACCGATGTATTTCACAATTTAAACGTAGTCAGATAACAAAAACCTCAATTGAATTTGAATCCTTTACTTCTAACTTTTGCATTTGAAGACCAATTTGATTTAATTGGCAACAAATCAGTTTACTCATCCTTATGATTATTGGTGGAGTCATGTCTCACCAAGGGACTCACGACTTGCTTCATTCAATATCAGTCAAGTCACTTGTGACTTAAATCACTGAGCTGCCACCTATCCCAGCTTTTAAAAAACTATTGGCAACAAACCATGTAATTTCAAAGTATGATTATAGAATGAAGACAATATTTTTGCTTGCGCTCCACTCAAGAAGTTTGTGATATAACATAGTCGCGAAATTTCCATTAACGAGATCCGGAGTTTCTTTCTGACTTTAAGTTTCCAACTCTTCTTTTCAATGAAATGAAACATGGTTATGCGAATTAAGTGAACATTAGAAGTGGAGTGAATAGACTTAATCTAGTTGTATAAAAACGACAGAGATTTGAATAAAGAAAAATATTATAGTAATAGGAAGAGAGCTAGTGAATAGTGCACAGGAGTTTTCTTGGTTGTCTTTCTGATTTGTTGAGACTGAGACTCAACGCTGTCTGGTTGATTGAATATTTGGAGGATTTATTCTCATCGTATTCCTGAAGGCATATCCTTTACTATATTACTGAAGATCTATGTACACCCACCAAGGGACTTGAAATTGAAACAGTTTGAGAGAATTTTTCTTATTAGAGAATTAATAAACTCTACTTAGGAACACAATTCTTTTTTTCTGTGCTTAAACTGATGTTGAAGTTTAGAAATGTGATTCAAGTAATACTTAAGATCACAGACGAGTAATAGAATTATATTACAATTTATTTCACACAACGTACCTCACAAATCAGCTCCAGTTTCTTTTATACTGCTTTGGGTTGCATTAAATTTCTCTCTAACAGGAATTCGGTCCTTAATCAGTCCTCATTAAAATCGAACAACTGCAATCCGAAAAATCTCAAAGGGAGTAAGAAATATTTCAAAAACTTATTAATTAATCATTTAACTTCTAGTTCAGCACAAACTGTCGAAAGTAATATTTTTACAGATTATTTAATTCTTTACTATTTCTTGTTTTAAAAATTTAATGCAGTATATTTCGACGAAGAATCATAATTGTCCATCACCTGAAACTTTTAAATTGTATTCTTTTTCATCCTAATTTTAGAACTCCTAAAATAAAATTTTAATCGATTAAATTTTAAAATTAATAAGAGCTATGACGAATCTTTATAATATATTTTGATAAGGTACAATAAAGTATGACTGACAAATAAAATCAAACCAAATGTAAATTTACTGATAGTAATATAGGATTTCTTTATTCATTCTTCTCTCGGTTATCTCACTTTTCATTCAAAAATAGCCGTTCATAAGCTTGAAACTTTATTCATTTAGGCCATCATTTTAGAATGTGCCTTAAACGCAACAATTTCAAATATAATTTCACATATTTTCAGTATGTTGAAATTCGTGAATACGAAAGGATTGATAAAAATCCACTTACATTTTCTTTGGGCCTAGAAGCACTGCAAACATAAAACATTTAAGGTATTTACTAGCATAAAAATACATTTAATCTGATTAAAAATTGAAAAAGTCGAAGGAAAAGAAAAATTACAATAAAATTGTTGCTCTTAACATTTTATGTAAGATATTCCAGACTCGACAGTGAAATTTTGAGTCTAAATGTGTCTAAAAATATTTCAGATAAGTAAACATGATATTCTTCTTCTTCTTAAATTTCAATATTTGTTTAGCAATTCACTTCAAAAATAATAATAACGGTAAATTTAGAGTTGAAGTAACAAACTATAAGAAGAATAAGAGCCGGCCTCTTTAATTCAGTTACTTAGTTTTCGTCCCTTAATCTGGTTAACGTTTCAGCTATAACACATAAAAAAAGATAACGAAACTTACGTAAAGAACAAAAATAAGTTTATTTGAATAAGCGATTGTGAAAAAAGACAAGATACCAAAAATATTGGGAATTATATTAAAATAGCATTTGATCAATATTTGCGAAATATATCCGCAGAGCGCATGTATATATATATATATATATATATATATATATATATTCATGTATATATATATATATATTCTTCATATAATACTGCAGTAGTCGTTCCCTCGTTGAGTGAAAAAAAGTAACTTTGATAATATGTATTTGTATAAAATATCTTTCCATATAAAAATAATGATCTATTATTATAAACATAAAGATATATATAAATATTATTTATCTTTATTCCTTTCAATATCCAAACTATATTTTTTGAAATTTTCACTTTTTCAATCAACCATTCATTTGAATCATTCTTGCAATAAATTCCTACTATAATTTCAAAAATATAAATAGAAGAAATACACAGAAAAGATTCCAAATAATTAAAGGACATGATTCTTGAAGTATTCTCTTAATATGGAGATATTTGCTCTAAAAAATAAGAGATATTGTAAATGTTAGTTACCTATGTCACACACACACATTTAAAAATACGCTAAATAGTAAAGAGTATTTATCAGTAAAAAACTGTCCATGCAGGGAAAGAAAGTCTTAATTATGAAAACTTTAAATAAAAAATTCACATAGCTTATTTTAGTTTTCCTCGTTCATTAAATTAATGAATTTTAAGTATATGTAATTTGTTTTAAAGTCGAAGTTTTATAAGTATTTCAAAACAAAAATCACTTCTTTACAAAACAGATTTGTTCTATTTTGAAGTTATTTAGTAGCAATAATTCTGAGGGGGAGTTGAACTTTACATGTCTTAGCGAAAGGAAAAATCTACTTAATATCAATATTTCCTTTTAGCATTGCAGCTTTTAATGACGCTTAAATTAATTTAATCTTCGTTCTTATTTTTTAAAAAATTTTATAAGTTCAAAAAATTGCAAATAAATTAATACCAAGAAGTACCAAATGCTTTCCAAGAAGCTCCAATCATAATAAAATTATATTTTAATTTAATGCTATTTTAATTTCTTTTTAATTCCTGATATTCTGGTCACGCATTTTACAACATAAAATAAAGCAAAGAACTTATTTTTATTACACATATAATACATCAATAAATTCTCTGAAGCACTTCCTTTTCTTTAGTTTAACCTATTACAAAACAATAAGAATACACTGCTTTTATAACATAGATAAATTCCAATGATGCAGTGTTTTTGTCCAATTACGAGAACTGAAGGTCCCTCTCTCTCTCTCTCTTGTTGAATAAAAAAATATACCAATTCATATAAATATACAGATATAACTTTGTAAACAAGGAAAAATGAATAAAAATAATTGAAAATTTAATTGTAAGATAAAAACATTATGCACTATAGAAATTTACAAGAGAAAATAACCTAAAAATAAGCAACCTAAAAATTAAAAACGAAAATCTCAAAAAATCAAAACAAACTTTTAAAGAGCCAAACAATTTAAAAGAAAGCAAATTGAAAGAAAAGAAAAATTTGGAATAGCGAAAATAATGTAATTAATACTCTTTCATACTTTGGAAAGAAATAATGTGTGTTTATACTGGTTATTATTGATCTAACCATCCCACTTCGGTGAATTACATTATAATAAAATATGGTAACATAAAATCAGAAAATCGACCACAAAAAAAAGGTAAGTATAGTAAACATCTTCAATTTTTCACTACAAAAAACGAAATTACATTTAACTAATCATCCAAAATACATTAAAACCAATTAAATATCTAAATAAAAAGTGTACAATTAATTAAATCAAAAATTAACCTTATTGTCTTGGTATTTAGTAAAATTTGAAGAAATATATACATAATCTGCGTCTGCATATTCTAGATCTTTATCAGATGGATTTAAAATCAAGTTATGTACACCAAATCCTAATTTCTTAACTTTCTCGTTTTAAGGTATTTTTAGTAAATGCCAATCTATTTACAAAAAAATAATTGTAATAACTGAAATGAAATTTCGGTGTAATTTAGTACAATATAAATAAAACAATTTAAGAGCTTGTTATAATTTGAATTATTACACCTAAAAAAATTGTGTGTTTGTGTGAACGCTTTATGTCTAATTCATGAAAATTAAGAATTGCAAATTGTTTTTCAGAATAATTTTCAGCTTTAGATCAAATTAAAAGACTAAATATCTACTTAGAAAAGGAAATATGAAATTTGTAGTAAAAAGTCAATTTGATGTGTCACTGATTGATTGATATAAAAGTACTAAAATTTTATGAATAAAAAAATTCACAGAGGTTTTTATAATTTCGGTCATTCTTGTTATTTTAGATTTAAAATCAATGCAAAAATCTGAGATTTGAATAATGATTCTACACATCACCCTGAAAACTCTATACATAATACAAACACATACACTGACTATGATATCATTTAAGTTATTTAAAGATCATTTTCATTAAAATCTTTCTTTGGATTGTTGGATTCGTTATTCATTCGACTTATAATACCTAGAAAATAACAGCCAGTGTTCATACTTTGGAGGAGCCTTTGTGTCTCATGACTCTTGATCTCTGATCAGGTCATTTTTACGACCTTTCACTGACAGATGACTCACTTTGGAAACTCAAATGAAACCTCCTACTCAATCGCAATCAGCATTATGGCATTTAAATATGGTACACAAAAGGAATTTCGAATTCACTATTGCTTTTTAATTATTATTTTCAGTCTGTCTGATGCAACGATCCAGTAAACTTTTTTGATAATAAGTTCGTTCTTGGCTGAAGTTTCCTGGTTGATAAAGTGTCCAGGTGTTCTAGTTAATAAAGGTTGATGATATCCTCGTTGATAAAGTGTTGATGTTCAAAGCTCACTGCCACCGAAAACCATCGTGGGGATTATTTTCCCTATAAATAAAAATGAACCTTCAAGTCCTCACGTGGTTGGAAGAATGATGTACCATCTCTACTTTCTCTTGTTCGTCATTCACTATAGTTCTCTAATCCTAAGTCTATTATGTACAATCTGCTGTGCGGTTTCCAAATTGTAGTAATAATACACATAAAAAACCTATTTAAATTCGAAAAATGAAGGGAGGAAAACTATACCATAGTATGCAAGCAATAGTGCATAAATTTAAATTTTCCTTTTGAAAGCTTACAAATTCTTCATTGGCTGATGAAACAATGTATCTAACACAAATAATTCTCAAATTAAATTTTGTGACGAGCCGTCATTTTCCAACGATACTCCTAGGATGGATTTCAACCGAGTCCGTCGTCTTAAGCCGGATCTATATCGAGCTTTGAATTAGTTGTCCTCTAATATTAGAGGACCTAATAAAGCTGATTCGCTAGCAAGGGCATTAGTCTTGAGGGTGATTTATGCAGCCCTAATCAAGGGAGCACTGAAAGGGGAACATTTCCACAGTGTGTTAAATCTATCATCAGTCTATTACTAGCTATTTGCCTAAGGAGAAAGACCGTATCAACTGAAATCGATAAATAAATGCACAAAATTACGATGCAGAGTTGGAGTTGAGAATCAATTCTCTTGGTAAATACTTTCCAGTTTGCCGCGTATATCATAGTGCTGATATTTTAATTACACAATCTGTAACGGTTATTAATGAAGTGTGTAGTTATATTTGACTTTAATATTTTATTTTAAAATTTTTGTATTATATATGAATATGCTTTTATCAATATTAAACAGTTATGGATTATTAGAGAACATGATTAAAACAAATTTCTGTAAAATGAAATATCCATTGAGTAACAGACTATATATAATAAAGAAATTCCTTCTGGAATGTTATTTTATACATGTATTAATAATTCTTTTTGCCAATTAGAATTATTTTATTTAATACATGTTATAAAATTAGTTCCTTTAAACATTCATTATGTGTTATTATAATTATAAAAAGAATTGATAATCAGAGTTTAACATATTTTATCTTAGATAAAATGAATATAGAACTGAAATAAGAGAAACATATTAAATGCATTATTAATGATAAATTATTAGTAGGTTTAGGAACATATTTTTTTTTTTTTCATTTCTATTAGCGGAAGTAAGGTATGATATAAATACATTCCTCTCTCTCAGTATTCGAACTTTTTCAATAATGAATATTTAATAATTTTTCCCATTTTAAAAAGCAACTTAATAAATGATCTCAAAATGCTAATTATTAACTTACGAATAAATATAATGGTAAAAACTCAAAATTTATTTTTTTTAGTCTTTAATATTTAATAAGATGCTATTACCTAGTGATGGCTTCGAATTAAAAGCCCAATTCAAGGAAATATTTCGGAATTGTATATATATATATATATATATAATTGTAGCGAAAAGAACTATACTTAATTGTAATAAACATTAATTTCAAAGTGCCATTTTATTTAAACGTTTTTCCCACAATTTCTGAATGAAATATTCTAATTTCCCCAAAAGCATAATGTTTTTTTGATACTTTCCAATACCCTATGCATTTTCAATGTCTTTGATATAAATGACTTACTTGTTTTTCATTACATGCTTAGAATTAAGGCTGTTATTTTCAGTCATTAAGAAACTAACGACACAATCTGCAATGCAACTAATTCACTTATTTGCAACATTAATCTGGTTATAGTATTCATCGTTTATGTCTCAATATAATATATGCAAGTCTAGAATGAAGTTAAAGCAAAAATTTCAAACAAAACTGCTTATGTTTGAAATGTTTGCATTATCAAACGAGATTTAAATCAATATTGTTGAGATACGTATTATTAAAAAGGAATATATAATCTCAAAAACGTGAGCATGATTTTATTATTCCTTAAAATGTATTTAATTTTTTTTTACGAATATTCTTTTTTATGGTCTTTTAACTGCTTTATGAACTCCAGGAGAACAATAGAATTTTGGTAAGCTCCTGGGTCACTATTCTTTGAATTCTAATTGAATAGTGATTCTACTTTATTTCTAAAATTTCATTCTTTTAAGATGAACTTTAGTTTTCTATTCTGTAATATAATTTAAACGGAAAGAGCGAAATCTGTCCAATAAGGAATATAGAGGACAAAAGGAAAGTAATTTGTTTTGTCAGAAATACTTATTCTGTGGCCCAGGCGTAAACAAAAAATACTTATAAACCTTACTTTCGTTTTAGATTTTAGTTGCAATCTGAGAATTGTTTAGATACAATTACTCAAACTTTTATCAGTAATTTAATGTTCACCTGCTATTAAATAACAAAAAGCTTCTCTAGAGTTATCATTTTTGACAGTTCTAGAAAACAATTTCTAGGGAAGCTCATTAATTCTCGGCGTATTTTTTTTTTATCTCGAAAGTAAATGACTTATGTAGCTTACTTCCCGTTTAATACAACTTAGGGCAGTGTTACAATAAGATGTATCAACCAATATAACTGCCCCTATAAAACTTTTTATACTATGTTTTCAATTATTTCAACAAACTTTAGCGAAATTGTTTCTCCCTCCCCTTTTAATAAGACACTGAGTAAGAGATTAACACAAATTCAGAAATTGTTTTCCTGGAAGGCAGGTAAAATCTAAATAATCCTTAAAAGCAAGTCCAACAATCAAGAAAAATGCATTTTGAACAAAAATAACTAATACTCGTACAAAATGTTAGTTTTAATGAAACTTTTTATCATTACTTTTAGCTCTCCTATAATAAATTCTATTTTCCTGCATCTTCATAAAGCAATTGTTGTTATTTGCATCTTTTTTTTTTTAATTTCCCAAGAAAAATTGGGATACAAGAATTTTCTTAATTCATTATCTGGGTTCTTTTGTCATTGAAAAAATTATTATTTCTTATTTTAAGAACTTTAATGGGATTCTTACCTTTATTGTTATTAACAATTATTTTCTACTCAATACATAAGTAGCCTAAATCTTCATCATTAGTTTTAGAAAATCAAGAAGAAACTCCTGAGAATTACTTTTTCAATGTCAAAAACAACTGCTCCCTTTCAATCATAATGTCAATGTCCGAAGTTAAGTAAAATGTTTTCGACACTCTAATTTATACACTAAATGCGTATGAAAATAGAAAGTATTGTTTATTTTCGTACATGTCAAAATGATATTAATAATGTATTATTTCTATGTTAAAGGCATCAGTAGCTTACCAATCATTGTTTACTAGTATTATTCTAATCAATGGAGCAGAAATGTAGAGAAATGAAGCTTACTCTGTAAAACTCTTCAAAAATAATTTGGACACCACAAGAAGGACCAACAAGTAAAAATAGATTAGTATTTACTTACACTCTATTTTGAACAAAACTATATAAATAAAAATAATTTTGTTATTTATAGGTACACAGATAATCTACTTGTGTTGAATTATTATAAGCCTTTTGAAGATAAATGTAATTTGACATCTTACAACCCATTATTATATTTAATTCAAATTAATGAAAAGAAATATCAAACAGAATATTTTAGATAGACAGTTAAAATTATTGATAAGAAACTTTTTATTAATATTTATGATAAGAGAAATCGCTTTAAATTTCATATTAAAAAGATAACTTTCTGGAATCATTGTATTCATATAATTCTATTTTTAGAAATATTATATTATACGAAATAATAGCTTTGTATCAAGTTCTGTCTAAAAAAATAATAATTATTTTTCACGAGCTGCATAAAGATAAATTTTATCCCATTAAATATATCCAATTTTAAATACGTATTTGAAAATCATTAATGCATACATCACTGTTTTTTGTTGTTATAAAACTTTCCTTCAGTATAATTAAAGGGCCGCGGTAGCCTAGTGGTCAATGTCGTGGACTAGCGGCCGGCGGTTTTCGTTCAGTCGCGGGTTCGATCCTTGGCCGCCAAAGACCCGCCGTGTAGCCGGGGCTGATGCACGTTAAATCTGTTCGGGGTCCAAAGTCCTCCCGTTAGCATGGTGTTGATGTTAAGAGAGGGGGTGCCAGCTCAGGTGTCGTCCTCGTCACTGGACCGTGGTTCAAAATTACGAGGTCCGTCGCCAACAGCCCTCGTGTTGCTTCTAGTGCGACGTTAATATAAACTAAACTTATCAGTATAATTAAATTTGTAAGATTTGTCATACTTTTATTCTTATTTCATAAAATCAATTAATCAGTCAAATGGATTGGTGGTTTATTTTTTAAACAATTTCCTCATAGGATCTGCAGGTTATATAATTTATATGGGTTTTAGGTAGGTAAGAGTTTCATAATTATTTTAATAAGACTACGCATCTAATAAAGTTATTTTACACGGCGCTAAATATATTTCAGAATTTAAACGAAATTTCGTATTTATGATAAAATAGTAAATTATAGAAACAAAAAACTCTTTCCATATATTAATTATCGTGTTTCCCCTGACTTGAATCGAGAATACGATACGAAAAAAAAATGTAACTTTACTATATCTGAAGTCAAAGATAATAATCCTTATAATAAACAAAAAACTGGCTTTAATTGTAATAAGAAAGCACACATTTCTAGTTTTTTGTTCCGATAAACATCAAAACATAATGTATAGTATTAGAAAAATTTTAGCCAAGTTTCTGCAAAGTGTTCAAACGAACCAATTCCAAATCAAAATGATAACGTTGCGTCCCTTATAAATCATTTACCTCCCCTGATGCATTGACGGTTACTATCAGTCGTAATTCAATTACTACTTTAGTCGATACCGGAAGTCAGAAAACAATTCTAAAGAAAACACGTAAAGCAAAATTGCTTCTCACTACTTTAACTAATTTTAAACATTCGCTAACAGCGTTTTTGTAATGAGCACATTCCACCAATCGGTAGCTGTATGCATGAGCTAATAAATGATAAACAGAAATTTCTCGCTACCTTTTGTGTTGTTAATAAAGAAACTGTGACGTCAGATGCTTATACTATGTTGCATATTTTAACACAGGCCAAAATAAAAATCAACGCAGACGTGTCGCATTAACAAAAATTTCGGATAATGAACCGGAAAATGATGAAACAATTTTAATTTTTAATACCTCAATAAATGATTGGAATTTTGGAATCAGATCAACTGTTTTTAAAACTCAACGAAATATTCTTGACAATTTGGTATCGAGCTAAATGAATTAAGAATATACCCACTGATATCCAGATGTCTATTCAATTTTTTTTAAAAAAATGAAAAATCAATAACACATAGACCACCAAGATTACCTTTTGTTGAAAAAAAAAATTAGAGATGACCAAGTAACAAAATGGTTGACTCAGGATATTGTTGAGCCATGCTTTGCCGATTTTTTTAGCCAAATAGTTGTAGTAAGAAAAAGGTTGGAAGAGCCTAAGTGTTAGGAAAACAACCCCGTAGTAAAAGATAACTATACCTTACCTCAAATAGATTATCTACTTAATAATTTTCAAGAGGCAAATACGTTCAGTTCAAAAGATTTATTCAGAGTATTTTCTTATTTATTTAGAAATAGAGCCAAATAGCCGTCGATATGTGTCATTTGTAACTCTTAATAATCCATATCAATTTCTACGTACACCTTTTAGTTCTTGAACATAACTAGCAGCTTTTCAATGTTACAGTAACACGATATTTAAGAATTTGATTATCAAAGGTTATATTTTAGTTTATATGGATTATATCATTATAAAATTCATAAGTTCGGACGAGGGTCTCGAAAGGTTTGCATTGATGTTTTCAGTTGCTTTCTCTTATGGCTTAGACGTAAATTCTCAAAAATACAAATTTTTAAGTAAACAAATCGAATTTCATGAGAAAGCTATTGAAAAGGGGGAATTATATATGTCACCGCAAAGTATTAAATTCTCCATAATTTTCCTCAACAGAAATACTGAACGGATTTAAAATCATTTCTTGGTCTTGCTGGATATGTTTTCTTACATTCAATTTCAATTTCTCTCTTATTGCACAAAATTTAACTGAACTTCTAATGAAAATTCATGAATTTAAATTTACTAATTGAGAAAAGCAGGCGTTCAGTTTATTCAGAACAAGGCTTGTCTTCCTCACCTGTTCTGAAAACTTACGATAAGAACAGTGATATTGAAATGCATGCATAAAACGATGACTGATAATGATTTTTACCCAGTGGTCTTATATGAGAAAGGAAACTCTACACTCAAACGAAAACAAAGAAATTATGATTTTGAAGTTTTTTGCTATTCTCCAAGTAGTAAAATAATTTAGAGTCTACTTGTTAGGCAAACATTTCAAAATAGTTACTGATTGCAATGCATTCGCGCCACTAAACAAAAATTTCTTTTGCACTGGAATAGTGATGGAAATAGCAGTTACAAAAATTAGATTATAAAATAGAACATCGTTCAGGTTCCAAAATTAATCATGCTGACACATCAAATAATACCTAGTTATGATTGTACAAGACAATCCCGTTACAAAAATCAAAACAACTCAAAAACGAGACACTGAAATCCAAACTATTTTAAAATTAAAGCTCATAATGATTTCCTTCAAAATTTCGATATATTCTACAAGTTGGTTGTTGAATATATTCTACAAGTTTCGATATATTCTACAAGTTTGTTGTTTGTTGTTGAGCTATTCGTTGTTCCTAAATATATACGGAATGCTCATGGGTGTAGAAACTATACTTATAAACAAACAAAAGAAGAGATAGAGCATGAATTTTGTATCCTTAAGGGGACTTAGTACCTTTGCACCTTCAGAAATTTTATTTTTCAAATTTGTTTTTAAAAAATAGTATTGAATATTAGGAGCATTTTAAAGCAATTCGCATCAAAATCCGACAATTATTACGCCCTGTGCAACAAAAAATGTAAATGGCTAAAGTGGCTTGTTCTATGTAATGTAATGTAAATAAACCTCATTTTCTCAGTTTGTTACTTTTTACACTTTCCCACAGGATTAAAAAAAAATGTTTTGCATGTAGAGCTTTAAAATTTTACATGAGTGTTGCACTTGTAGATCTGTATTCTGTGAACTTCAATTTTGTTAATAGGATGATTAGATTTTAATTCGTAACAGGATACAAGGAAAAAAAAAGTTACTAAATACAAACTTGATAACTTTTTTAATTTTTCAATTTTTTTTAATGTAAGATAAATTTAAAATTTGAGGTTAACAGAATAAGGTCATAATTTAGCTTTAATTTTGTATAAGAATTATAGTTCTACTGTACACCTTTCAAATGTTATCTAGTGGGTAACTTAAGGTAAGCTAATTTATTTTTTAAATTTTTGAGAGCATATTTCATGTTGTATAAGAAAATATATTAATTTAATAACAAAACTTGACCCAATATTTTAAATTATATATTTTATTACACAAACAGGCAAAGTTTCATATCGAATTGAGCAAAAATTGTTGATTTATGAAGAATCGAAGAAAGAGGAGAGAGAGAGAGAGTTTGTCAAAATGTTCTACTTTTTATTTCGAAAAGTACTAAGTCCCCTTATAAGCGGGAGAAAAAAAACATACCGTTTCATTAAAAATTATTTCCCATGTATTTTGGTCAATCGCAAGTGTGGCAAACAAGATGGCCTACCACAAATAAGAATTTCAAAAGTATTTTAGCCAGCATTGAATCCTTTACAAAAATTGTATGACTTTACTCTATGAAGTGAACAGATACAGCAGATGTTATGGCAAAATTAGAAAATCAAAAATGCATGTTTGGTAACTTTACCAGAATTATTTAACATTGTGGTACCGCACCGCGTTTACCTCCAAATATTCTAAAGATTATGACAGGAACATATTAACAATCACCACATTACCGAGATCATATGCGCAAGTAAAGCATGAAAAATCTACAATCAAAAGAATTTTATATATATATATATATATATATATATATATATATATATATATATAT
>BMAW01104572.1:1564708-1583358 GCA_019974015.1 Nephila pilipes
TATATATATATATATATATATATATATATATATATATATATATATATCCGAAAATATCATGGGCATTTCACCGAAGTTCAGAAGTTTGTGAATTCAGCGTTCTAATAAAGTATTAAAAAAACTCCTTTTGAAACCAAAAGGAAATCGCCCCAAGATCTTAACATCACAAATTTCTGTGATAAAGAAATCCGAGCTGATGTCATCAACAACAGTAAAGAGCTAAACAACAAATTCTGAACATTAAAAGTGAAAACGGTAGAAATAAAAACCTTTGGAGAAAACCACCAATTAATTTCAGACTTCGTAATCTTGTAACCATTAAACGTATTTAGTTAATACTAGGACATAAACTGAAATCCAAATACTAGGTCTATACAAAGTAACGAAAATAAAATCTAATGACACAAACGATGTCCAAAAGTGTGGCTTTCTTGAAGGACTAGCTAAAACTAATACTTGAATATCTAAAACTGGGACTAGTGGCCCTATTACCATTTGAAATAAAGTAATGACACTTGTATCTGAGCTCCAAGAAACATTTTAATAATATTTTTCATTTTCCCAAAAAACTTTTTATCTTTTACAGGGTGACTTTTATTCTTTTTCATTACTTATAATTCTAGTCTATTACTTTGTCTTTTCTTTTCTTTTTTTTTTTTTTCAAATGTTGTGAATGGCTTAAATTTTTAGTTTTCACATATGTGGTGGTTAATACTCTTTCTCTCTCTCACTCACTCTCTCATCCATTTATTAATAATCTTTTAATTCAGTATGCTCTGACTTCGTTTTTGTGATTTTTCCCCTTTATATCTTTATTAATATGTATACATATATTATTATTCTTCTTTTACTGGTTCACTTAAAGTTAGACGATATTACCAGATGTCAGTTATGTCCCTTTACCCTACAGCAGTGCCGCTTACAACTCAGATTAAAACTTAAGATCTTGTGGTGTCAGCACGCAGAATTGCGTGTACTTCTTCTTTTTTTTTTTTTTTTAAATTTTTAAGCGCCAATTACAGTTTCTCTTGCTGAATGTGGATGACGCAACATTTTTTATAGTATTTTACAAATTTTCACATCTTTTGAAACAATTATTGATACCATATTAAAACTTCTTTTATAAATTTACCTATATTCTTTTAATATGATGAGAATATTGATACTACTATTTTATAATAAATAACTTTGTCCATTATCTTTTATCTTGTGATGGCTGCCCATTCCTGTTTGCCTCTTGTGCCGTAGCTAAACTCAATGTTTGAACACTAAAAGACAATAGGTCGATCAAAGAGACGTAAATACACAAAGAACAATAAATACACAATTTATTAGCTGTTTGTTAATATAACAACAATTATAAATGCTCTCCTGGACAAGGGCCTTTACTGTCTTAACTCAATCTACCAGTAATAATCTAACGGACTCTTACTACTAAGCCTTCCTTGACTTCAAACATACATTAACCAGCCGATAACTTGTAACAATTCTCGGTTACGACTTCAACTCCGACTCTGGAACAATTGCTGAACACTGGAATCACTCAACTTCAACTTCAACTTCTCGAACCACTCAACCTCAACTTCAACTTCTCGAACCACTCAACCTCTCTATCGCGACTTTCAGTCTGAGTTTATATATTTCCTAACTCTCCCGCTTCACTTCATTTCTAACTGTTTTACATAATCACGTTTCATTTTTGGTTGGGCAAAGGTTGTTTAGCAAAAGCAATCAATCTTAATTAAAAGTCTCCAAGATTAGTGAAGAAAACATCGAATAGCCCAATGTCACAACTTTCTATAAATTTTTTTGAATAAGATGGAATTCGATTGTAGATTTTAAGTGAATTACCTATATCTGCTTCTAGTGTCCTTTTATTTCAGCAGAATAGATATTTAATCTATATTTTAGCTTTTAGATTTGCATCTTTGTTATTGTTATAATCTCTAATGTATAATTTTTGATATATGAATTCTTTTTGTATGTATGTTTTATTTTTTTCTCCTTCATTTTTCTCTCGAATACGTATTATTTATGCATGATATTTCTTTTATTATGCATAGTTTATTTTATCATGCATATTCATTGGTTTTACTTTTTATGCATAATTTTTTCTTTTATTTTGGTTGAAATCAGAGAATTTACTCGGTGAAACAATTAGGAAAGGTACCGTATCATAAAACTGGTTTAAACACCCTATGCAATCCTAAATCTAAATTAGCAATTTGAATTTTTTATATTTATCTTCTACTTATCTACTCCCATATATATATATATATATATATATATATATATATATATATATATATATATAAATAATAGTTTTGTGTCTGAGACAATGTTTCAATTACATTTTGAAACAATATCAATTTTTCTTGATGTAAAGCAATTCGAAAGCTTACAAATTAGCATAATACTCTTATTTAGTTATTATTTTAAACATGAATAAAATTTCAAAATCTCATTTCTTGCATTTTTTATTTCTAAACAAAACCTACAATACTTCATGCATTTTCGTATTTTTTTAACAAAGCTTTATATTGTGTAGCGTATTCGTAACTCAAGCAATGAACAGTAAAGTGAATAAATAGGACCAAATAAGAGTCATAGTTTGGATGATTAATTTTGGTATCCTTGTTAGATAAGTGCGATATTTTTTATTTCACATGACTTTTAGAAAACGCGAAGTATACATTAATTATAAATATCAATACAGTTTCATTCAAATTAGGAAGTTTATGAAAAAGTTGAAACTTTCGAGACTGAAAATGTTTCACATAATTATTAACTGCCTATCTTCGTTCCATTTACGTTTGCACAAACAACGTCAAAACGCAATACCGTTAACATATAATTAATGATTGTGAATAATAGATATATACCTTTTAAAAATAGATAGAACTTTCTGCCTTGACAGTCATAAATTGCCAGTACAATAAATTGTAGTTTCTAAAGCAAAGAGGCATTTTTTAATTTAGGAAACAAAGTTGGATGTACTTAAAATAATTTTTATTGCATAAATTCAAGTAATGAGTTTGTTACAATACTTTAAGTAACGAGAATCCACAACTAATGAATTTTGTTTTACAAAAAAGTTTGATTTATATTGAAATTAAATCATTTCAAGCATGCATTCTTAAAACTAATAGTTGAACTAACAGAAAAATCAAATTAAACAGATTCTTTATTTAAGTGAAAATCATTTTTAATGATATTTCGCGTTGATTTTTATTTGGTTATTTTACAAATAAAATAAAGAAATATCACCAATTTAACACTTTTTTCTGTACCTTGAAAAAGTTTTATTTGAAAGGTTCCTTGTTTGGTCCCCATAATTAATTCGTCTAACATATTTAATTTAGAATTAAACTAAAAGTATAAACAATTATGATTTTCTGTGTAGCTTAAGGTAGTTAGTCAATTATTACTTTAAGATAATGCTGAAAATATATTACAAAATGGAGAATTAAAAGCTCAAAATAAATTCTGGGGTAATTGTAATTAAATAATCAAACAATTGTAAATTAATTTGCAATAAGATAATTCAAATTTCCGATTTCTGTCATTTTCATTAATAACATCTAAGCTCCTTTTCATCGAAATATTTTTAAATATCAAATAAAGAAAATATATTTCACTTATTTGTTTATTTGAGTATTTTCCGGCTTTCATGAAATGTGACAATGAATCACAGTGAGTTATTTGAATGCTTTATTTAAAAGCATTCAAACTACATTCAGAGATGTAATTTATTTCATTCTTAGATTATAAAAAAATAATATAATATTTAACTTAAATTGAAGACAATATTTTCAATATTTTAGTAATTATTTACGCAGAGATGAAAAATCTTATTATTTGTCTATGAAAACGACGATATCGAAATGTCGATAAAATTTTAGTTTTGAAATTTACGTTGAGATGCAACTTTTGCATATTTTAAATAATTGTGTGGGCGGGGATATCAAAAAGACTTACATCTCTCCTATCCGTATATGGTTTTCCTGTGTGTATTATCTCGAGAAAACTAAGTCTTAAAAAAACATTAAAATTTCACTTAAATTTTAATGGTACTTATTGGATCATAATTTAAGTCTAAATTCGGAAATTCAATTATTTATTTTTTTTATCAGCTTTAAGAATACTATGGAAGAAAAAATTCAACTGTGAAATCATTTAACATTTGATTTTATTTCCACAAAGCAATAGATAACAATGTAATGTATTTCCCTGTTTTTTCAATAACAGTTTTAAATTTTAGTCCTCGCCACTTATTTGAACAATCTTTTCTTATACATAATATAATTTTACTTTATTATAATTCTTTTTGGAACAAAAAAAAAACCCCGTGGAATATTTTTATAGTTATTAGTTAATTTTTCAATTCAGATTTAATATTTAAACTAGTTTTATATAATACCATGCAGCATATATAGATATATATGTTACACAATATACAAAAAATACGCTATTACATACATTTTGTCTGAAACACATATTTAATCATTTTCACCTACGCTACTTTCAAGACAAGAATGAAGAATATGATAAAGCTGTATTAAACAACATACTTTAAAATTTATCACCTTTAACCGATTCTCTTAAGATACGTTAAAATATTAAGTAAATTAATTTTTTAATTATAAAAAGTGTACAGGGAATATTTATTAAGTATTTTAAAAATATTCCAGCATTATCATAAAATAAAAGTAAAAGCAATCACGACAATGTAAAAGCAAAAATATGCATTAGTAATATATTTAGAATATCTTTGTTTTATACAAATATATATATTTGTATATGTGTATATACTATATATATATATATATAAATCTTCAAAACTGGTTCAAGAATTGCCTAAAGATCTATAACAACTATTGTATATGATATGATACTAAACGATTTATTTTCTGTTAATACTGTACTTCCTTCTTTCATAATAAGTAAACATTTTATGCATCAAAAACTGAATTCAAAACAGAATATTTTTTGAACTATTTTAATATATTAGATAATTCATAATTTCATTTTTTATACATTTCAAAGTTTCTCTTAATATATTGAAGCCCAGCTAATTAAAACAATTAATTTAGCTTAGAATGTAAGCACAAATTACAACAATTTTAATAAGTGGATTGCACGATGCTTAAGTATCCAATATTCAATAATGGATAAGTTCAAATGCTACTTTTTTCTAATTAATTTGCCTTTCGTCAGGAAAATGCAATTTTCCTGAAGAATTTTTCTTCCAGAATTGCCTTTTCTTGATTGTCATGCCTCCTGAAATGCAAGGCAGAAATGACTATGTGTAAGAAAACTCGCACTTTTTTGTGCTTCCCATTACAGCTCTGTCATGCGGTTTACAGTTTTCTCTCCACCTATGTATTGTATATTGAAAATTGCATATTTAGATGTATATAATCCCTTAAATGTTTGCCAATGAGTTTCGAAACACCTTATATAATAATCTAAGTAAATCTCAGCAAACCAAATGCAATTTTTCGAAATTTTTATGTTGAAAGGAATTTACTTAAAGTCCAAATAGAAAAATTCTAAGAAAAGCATGCTTTGTTATTTTCAAATTGAAATAGGGAAGTAAAATAAATTTAAAATAACTCTAAAATCTTAAATATTTAAATCTTCGAAAATTTTAAATTGGTTAATCTGTGTAAAAACAATAAAACTGGAACAACTCGCTACTGATACAGTTAGAAAAATAAAATATTTAAGAATGATACCTTACCTGATAAATTAATAATCCCCTCAAAGCAAAGGAAACAAAAAATATCAGATGTTATTGTAAAGTTTATAGCTACATAGTGCATTCAAAAAGTTCCTGGACAATTGCATACGTACCATATAATCAAGAAAATATTCTAACATTTTATGTTAAACTGTTATATAATCTCCTCACAATTCAGTACAATACTTTGAACGAATGTACAAATACATAAACGTTATCCAGGACGCTTCCCTTCCAACACTACAAGTTCCGATGATACAGCCGCTTCATTTTCCTCTTTCAATTCGTACCAACATTTCTTCAACTTCAATTCTAATTTGGTAAATATTAAAATAGCCTGTAAGTATAGATCTGGTGAGCATAGGGGTGATTTATGAACACAACCTACCCGTGCCAAAATATGCTGCAGAAGGCTGGACTTGTGAGACGGAACTTTGTTGTATTAAAGGCCGAAACGTGACTTCAAAATTTGTTACACAAACTCAACATTTTCACCATTTCCACTCGAAATTAGACGACCTGATCTCTGATCGTCGATTTTATTTCAGCTTTATGCCTTTAAAATCATTCAAATACTTAGGAACAACTCATGGTATTGTCACCGTACAATATATCAAAATTTAGTTCGCTTCTGTGGCCAACTTTCTCAATTTTAAGTATAATTTGTTGTTCGCTCAAAGCTCCCTTTTTGCGATGACGATGGTGCGCGCACACGATTTACGCAAGTGAAAGCTGTCAAATCAAAACTGATAAAAAATGTTTGGAACTATTTGAGACGCGTAGATGAATTTTGTTGCTACATCATCTCGTGGATATTACACTAGTAGTACTTTTTTTTGAGAGCAGATGTCTAGGAAATTTTCGAATGCACTGTGTATAAAGAAATTCGTGACACACAATAAATTGCAAACACACTTTAAAGAATGAAACTATTTTCTTTTCCCAGTACAATAGATGCAGATAAATATTCTAATGTCACTTCCTATTCAGATATTTCAAACTATTCTTAAGAAGTATTTTAACACAAAGTATTTTACACAGAGTTTTTCGCGCTTTTAAATTAAATAACGTTTTAATTCAATGCAAAATGAAGTACTATTCCTTAAGTCATTTTCGTAAAGTGCTGATAAATGAGGAATTTCTCTCTAATGTTTCATGGTATAGAAAAACACACACATATATTTGTGATGCGATTACTCTCTACGATAAAGATACAAAGTATTAAGTTATGTAGCTCTGGTGCATAAGAATAGAAAATAGAGGATTAAAATTTCACATGAGTATATTATTAAGGTCATAAAACCACATATATTGAAACAATCAGTAAAGTATCCACTCTCCTCTATTGGATATGCAACTTGATATTCTGTGTAGTATCAATTCATAGGATTGGTTGATATCCTCTAAACGAAATTTCTTGCCCAATTTTCTCTAATTGTCGAGTTGTATCGGCAAGACATCTACTCATAAGATCTCGTTCTATTGGGGAATGGTCTGACGATCTAGCTGGCTAATAAAGTAGTAGATTGATATGAAGATATATAGAAGAAATATTTACTATATATTCGAAATGTAAATCTAATGTGTCGTAAAAAGGTCAATACACTGAGGTGTAAGGTATTGTTGATGTTCCGCTATTCCGTGAAGATATTACAGCAGACATCAAAGGGATCCGGTTTCTCAAATAAAATGTCTCCTCAAACCATAATTCCTGGTTGTTGGACTTCGTAACGGTAGCAGTCAGATTAATATTGTATCGGTGTCCTCTAGACATCTCTATATTCCCCTTTGCTGACCATCGAAGCCTAGTTTAAAGTAAAACTCATTGATAGAAACAGTTCTAGTCCAGTGAGTGAGATTGCAGGCCGAACAAATTCGTCCCCATTGCAAAGCGCAAGAAGGAATGCAAGAGTATGTGTAGATAGCGCAATGAGGGCCGTAGTCACCCATCAATGTGTTTTAGGTGATTGGAATTTCGATTATACGTTTAATTGCTTGCTAATGACGGATCAAGGGATGTGATAGTCGTTATTCTGTCACCATATTTCTTGATGTTGCATTCTCTCATGATTCAATCATTCCAATCAACATCATAGATTAACACTATCCTCTCGACCAAAATTTAGAGTGATTCTTCAATTTAACCTTCCATCTACCTTTAGAATAGTTGTTGGTCCTTTTTCATAAGATTTCATATTGTGTTGTTAAGCAAAGAATTGGTACAGTCAACGAGTCAAATTGGATTTGAAATTATGTGTTGCAGAAACTAAATTATTTTTTTTCGCATTCCATCCGGATAATCCATTGTAATGCTCGAGCCATTTATTCATTGTCTGAAAAATTTGATGATTTTCATGTTGAACTAAAAACATTTGTATGTTCAAAATTTCAGTACTATGAAATAATTCCTTCTTCGTGTGTTGTATTTCTGTTAGAGTATATATCGTTATTCGTTATTTTAACGATAAGTATGACTTTTATTACAAGCGAGATTTTGTTGTTGTTGCTTTAATTTTATGTAATTTTGCTGTATTAATTGTCTCTTTAATTTTTCTGAGTATTTAAGTATAATGATGCTTGCCGTTTATTCTCAAAATTTGTTTAAACTCTATAAAAACTTATTGTGTTACAAAAATATTTAAAAATTTTCTCACATAAAAAAACCCTTAAATGTTTAATTTGACATTAAATTAAAAATGAAAAGCATTTTTAAAAGTCCAAACAGATGTTTTTTACTCTAGTACTGTTTTTTAAAATCTTTCATTTCATTAAATCAATTTTTATATCACTATATTTAATGATTTTGTGAGTAAGTAGATTTATAAGAATATCATTTTTCACATGCTTTCTTTAATTTGTCAGAACTAGAATTACACACTGCTGGTCTCCCGAAATTCAACACCATATAGAAAGCATCTCAGCCACTTGAAATTTTCACTGAGTATATACAGCGATGAGGTATGCAAATGGTTGGCATTTCAGTGCAGATGCATATTATGGGCGCTTGTATCGTCTTTAGACAGGGTATACAAAGGGTAACTTAGTGAGAGTTATGTGAAAGGGAATGCGGATTTGAAGTAGTAGAGTTGCTTTTTTCTTGCGGTTCTTCTGCAACAGCACTAGAAATAAAAGGTAAATACGAGCGTATTTCGAGCATGTTTCTGAATTCGACCGCGGATGAATTTTTGTTTATATGGAATGCAGATTATTTTCCCAGGAAATCGGTGATCATGTTGGATAACAACAGTGAAGAGGGTCTGTGATGGATAGGTGCAGATGGGAGCTATTAACCGAAGCATTAACTGCACCTGTCTCATGGCACCACTACACGTGATTACAGGCATATTGAGCTCTGCAGAGTGATAGATGGCTCTGTTTCAAATGCAGTCGATTCTACAACAATAGGTGTCTTCATGTAACTGTCAATGTCATTTACGGCAAAATAGAACTTTTGTCTTAAAACTTCAGGCCTTTATGCCTGCAATGTTGCTTTAAATGGCAGATATGGACAACTAAATGCTACGATGTTGTCTTCATAGATGAATCACATATCTGACTACAACACCACGATGATCGGATTTGAAATTGGAGACACCGTGGAGACAGATTGCATAATTGTTGCCTTAATCATCGCCATTTTGATCCTGTACCAGGTATTATGGTTTTGGGTGATATTAGTTCCCACTGCATACCCCTAGTACGCTTTGTCGGTACAATGACCAGACTGCGATATATCTCTGAGGTTTGGAGCCTATTATCCTCTTTTACTACCGGAGCTCGCGTGCTGCCACATTCCAACAGGGTAATACGTGACCACATGTGGCACGCAATATTCAAGACTTTTTCGTTCATTAGAATGCATTGCTGCCTTGGACTGCCTATTCTCCCGATTTATCATCTATCTACGAACATATCACCTATCTATCGAACTTATATGTTCAATGATTGGAGAACGACTAACACAGCATACGCCAAATCAGATTTGGCAATGTATGGAGGCAGCATGGGATGACATATCCCAACAAGACATCCAAAGTCTCCTTTATCCTATACGGAGGCGTGTAACAGTGGTTATTACAAATCTTGGAGGCAACATTCAGTGGTGATTTCTTCGTTTACTTCACTTTGCGGATGGTTACATTTTCATTTGTTTGCTGATGCTAATTGTTCCAATTAGTTGCATTTTTGATGACCAGCAGAGCAGATATTTTAGAACTTCCATACAATGCCATACTATTTCTTAAAATAATTTTTCAGGAATTTTGTTTCCTAAAGACATCTGGAGGGTAAAAGTAATTATATAAATATTTATTGTATTGCTTATCTATTTTACAGCTCTAAAATTTATCATATTTTTGCTTTTTCATTTTTATTTAATTCCGCAGTTTATAGATCATATATATTACATGTATTAAATTCTAATACATTTTAAAAATTTCTAATATTAATACATAACATCAATGTTTAATTTTAGTGCATGTAGTCAAGAAGCTATTTCTAAGACTTAGTACATAACATAAATTACTAAGACTTAGTTCTTAAGCAATTTTAGGCTTAAATTTGGATATGTTGTCTGATAGAAAAAAAGATATAAATTATCGTATAATAATATAAATATAATATACAGAAACTGTATTAGTTACATCAACTGTGCACAAAATATAAAATCACGTTTTAAAAAAGCAGAGCCCCTTTATTTAATTTATTAGTTAAAAAATTAAATTAGATCAATTATTCTAATTTAATTTTGTTGTTAAATTCATGTGACTCATAATGTAAATAACTACAATGTATTACCATAACCACATATGTTGTAAACTAATATTTTATATGCTTGATAATGTGTTTATATTGTGATAATAACAAACCCTATGCTTCGTATTATTAAATGACCAAACCGATCATGGAAGATTTATTTTGATATGATTTAAATAATATGAGGATCAATGTACAAGATTTGAATCATCAAAAGACGATATAACGTTAGACAACAAACTAACTACTCATATATATTTTTTTATAAATTCTTGTTCATATTTTTATTCATTCTTGTTCCAAGAATTCCAGTTCTTCTTGTAGAATGTGTTATCTGTTGAAGAAAAAAGGAAGAAAGTTATTTCTTCTACATTATGGAGCTTCTCACTATGTATATATAATTTTGGTTTCTGTGAAATATTTTTCAACTTCAGAAGCCATATGTTTAAGAAAAATATCAAAATTTCTTTACAAATGAGTTATAAATTTAAACTATGTATTTCTGGTTTAAAATACATTTGCGCTTATAGAAAACGCAAAAGCTTTTCAGACTTTGGTGAAAGAATTTGGATAATGCCTTTATAAATGTATTACAAGTGCAATAAAGCTCTAACGGCTACAGTTTTAAAATGTTCTATAGGTGAAAAAATATACAAATAATACATAACAAACAATTCCTGTATTTTTTTTTTCTGCTTATAATATTATATTTTCTAGATCATATTCATTACAAATCTTTGAAAAAAATTTAGTAAAATTCAAATTAAAGATGATTTAAAAACAATTGCATCGTATGATATTTTGTAAATTTATAATTGTATATTAAATTACAGAATTCGAATTAAAACTCATAAGAAAAGTAAAAAGGATAAAAACTTGCAAACAGCTTTAATTGGTTTTAAGAAAAATGTTACTATCTTACTAACATTCCTTCCTAGTTCCTAATAAATCTCCTTTGACGGGAACTACCTAATTAAAATTCTAATTAAGTCGTCTTTCATTGAAAAGTTTCTTAAGATGTGAGTCAACATTCAGAAATGCACTTTAAAACTTACTGAAAACTGAGAGGCTCATTTGTTACCTGCTTTCCATCAATTAATATTCCAATTTAAGTTTAAAAGATGGTGAATTAATATTAAATTTAAAGAAAATACTTAATCTTACATGCTATCGAATATAGTAACATGAATTTGAGACTCAAAAATTAATTAAATGTTATAGACATATTTTTATTCAAAAAAATGATAAAAATTAATTTAACTTCTTTTGTTATACCTTTTTGGACGACCATATTTAAATTGGAGTACACATAAAGATTTTAAGTATCAATTTTGAAAATATTTAAAATGGATGACACAGTTCAAAATTTTGATTTTCACAAATTTACCACATTTAATTTTAGTTTCATTTGTGTTCGTGGAATAACAGTATGAATTTGAGAAAATAACTTTTAAATAATAATTGGATAGGTAATTCCTAATTAACAAACTGTTGTATTTATATGTAAAAATAGGTAAAAGCAAATAGGAAAAAAACATGAATTATTGTAAGAGAGATTTTGATAAGAACAAAAATAAAAAGTAAAATTACTAGAACTTTAAAGAGAAAAAAAAAGAAGAAGAAACAATTTTTTTATGTTTTTTCTAATTTAAAATCGCATTTTTAAATTTTTCTTTCCAACTTGAGATTTTAAATTATAACACAATATTTGAGTTTTTTTCTATGCAACTAATTAATATGGCATATTCCCTCAATGTTATCGGTATAATATTTTTATTTTCAGCCAAGCATTTCCAAGTAATAGCTCGAATCAAAAAATTTGAAACAAAAATATTTCCAAAAAAAAAAAAAAAATATTTTTTAATCTTTTAAAAATTATTCATTTTTATTTTTGTAATCAATTGTTTTCCTATGCTGAATCGCATGTTTAAATTAAGAACAATTAAATCGGAAATCAAAATTTAAATTGTTTTAATTCAAACAATCACATTCCCCTGACAAATTGAAATACCAAAACACATCCTCGATGTCATCTTTACTTTATATTCAGGTGAACAAAGTTACATTTTAATCAATTACATCAAGTGTCGAGAGTTGTAAAAAAAAAAAGATACTTCTCACTCTGTGTAATCTGATATCGAATGATGACCTAATATAATGTCTCTCTCTATGTTCATCCAATCTCAAAAATTGAAAATTTCGAAGCATCAAAAAGTTATTCCGAAAAGCCCATTTTGTATTTTTGTTCTTTTTGTCATATCTTAGTGAAATGCCGTTCTCTCATTTCTCTCCCGAGAAAACAGAATGCAACATCTGTCATAGAGTGAATTCCATCTTCTTTTCTTTCCCGCCCGATGGCGAATTGGACCGTTGCCAATGATTCTTTCTTAAAACTGTTCCTCTCTTTCGTCTGCGCGCCTTTTTCTTTTGTCTGTTATCGATAGGGATAAAAGAATAACGTAAGAAGAAGCATCTTTTCGATGCATGAAGACGCGATGCGGTGTAATTTCATCTATACATCATGAAATCTGACGGGGAAAAATCACTGAGTATAAATTTCTTTTTTATTATTTCACTTCGCTTCCAATTTGAGAGGAATATAAAATTTTGAAATGCGCTTTCTCACTCTTTCTATGCTGCCGTTGATTTATTATGAAGCTGGAATTTTGGAAAATATGTAATGCCCTTCATTCTCGACTTATTTTTCAACCAAGAATTCATTTTTTTCAAGATGCTAAAATATTTGTAGTGAAGGTTTATTGAATGAGTCAATCGTAATTTTTCTGATTTATACATATCTAATATTTCTTTATAAAAGAGATATATGTTTATCAAATTCTTGAATAAGAAAAATTGAATTAATTTAATACTAGATAGAAGCTAATTCCAAAAATTTTGGAATGTTTGAAGATACGGATTGTGCACCTATAAACACAAATTAACAATTGTATTTATTTTTTAAAAACCTTATAGTTTGCTTTAGAGACTTTTTATAATTAACCGATATTTGGAAACACACGTTGAAGTTAATATCTTTGTTATTCCAAAGATTTAACGAAAGTAACCTTATGAAAAGAAATGTTAAGAACGAAATAGAAATTTAAATAATTTTTGCCTTAAATATAAGCGATTGATAGTTTTAATACAGAATTTCATTAAATAATTTTTAATGTTTGCTATATACATATATGAGGAAATAATTTTTGTTCTAATAACTGTGCATTTTCATTAACATTAAGTATGTTAAATAAATAACAGACGTATAAAAACAATTCTTCATTTATATAATTTCCAACTTAAAAATTTTATTACTTCAAAGGAATAACAAACGAACAACAATATTTGCACATTTATATAATTCATCGAAGCTTTCAAAAGCTTTTCAAATTATTGATTTTACTCTTTAAAAAAAGATAAATTATGCTGCAGTACTGAATAAAATTTTCAAAGAACGATCAATAATTATACGCCACATTTTATTGTATTAATCATACTATTAAAGGAGTTTTTCAAACGAGTTTGTTTGAAAAAAAAAGAAAGATTTACGAACAAATGTAATAAGCCAAATAAGATTTAAAAATTTTTAAAAATTCACTAATACATGAATAAATATTTTCTATTTATCATTAAAGGTGTTTTAACTCACAATTTCAAATTTAAATAAACAAAAAAGCTTATTTTAACGATCTTTTCTTCTTTTTTTATATCTATATAAAATTTTTAGTGAGTGTTTATTTTTTATCATTTTAAATTAAAACAGAAAAAATATTACAATCATTACGTCTCCAAGCATATATTTATATAACAGTCAGTCATGAATCTCTTTAGCGATCAAGTAAAGCATACATTAATAATTTGTAATTAATTTCTTACTATTAAGTTCAGATTCATAAGAAATTATATATATATATATATATATATATATGTGTGTGTGTGTGTGTGTGTAATTATTTATGAAAGAAATTTGACAGAAAGTGGTAGATTTCTAAAAACATATTAGTTTGTAGTACATAATATTCCAACGACTACCTTCTTCATAGTACACTACGGGTTTAAGATAAGTACGGTCAAATACATACTTACAATTGCACTTAGGCTGAGATACACATTCACCATTTTTCTCAGAGTATAGGTACGCTAGCTGGATCATCCCTACCTCAACGTACACATTTCAATGCAGTGAATGAGTGAAATTAGAGGTTTACGCCCCACGAGCCAAATCTAGTTATGCTGTGCCAAACAATGTGTATCTGTTATTTGGACATAAGAAAAAGTGGAAAAAAATTAAGCAATTGGTTGACACGAAGAGGGGACGGGAATAGAGAAGTATCTTGGGGGGTGCATCATCTGTGTTTACCAAAGACAGTAAACCCCATAGGAAATAAAAAATATCACTAGGATTCCTCAGGGTCATAATTTCCGTACTTACCTGAAGCAGGTAAGCTCCTGAGGTGTTACAGTCATACAACTGACATCTTTCTATCATGCTCACGTTCACTCTCTCCTTCATTTTACGCATCTGAGGTAAATGAATCCTTTGAAACACCTGAAGTCAGTGTCTGAGGACACACCACAGCCTGTTTAAAACACGTGCCTCATTTTCCGGGTTGCACACCGGCTGATATCCCATAGAGCCAGGGAGACTGGGATATCAAACATGGGAGTTTGTAGTACAGAAATAGATTCTTGTTTTAGTTACTTGGAATATACATCTGATATTTTTAGTCTTTATACATTACAATAAATGATACTAATGTTGAAGCTTTATCTAGATCTTAATACTGTACAAGAGTCTCGAAGCAACTTTTATTTTCCAAAATTCAATAAATATTCAAACGTTAAAATGCGTTGTTGAATTTGAGAAGTTCGTTTTGCTTTGGCTGATTCATTTGGTAAGATTTTATCCTATTTTATTGATATTACATCTTCCAATGAACCAACGTTGATCTCTTGAAGTCGTTTTATGTTTTAAAAAAAGATAGTTTAATTAAACTTCTTTCTATTATAAAAATATTACCAAAACCTATTGTAGCTGACAAGCTTGTATCTGGATTTAGAGTAGTTTGCAAATGTTCAAATTAATTTAGCTGCAATTTTCATCTGACTCAAACTTAGAGTTTGTAAATTAAATTAAAATATATTTCTCAAGCTAAGAGTTTGTAAATTAAATAATTTAGAGAAAATGAGATTATCTTTGTCTTAATTTGTCTTTTTGGGACTGCCTCGTCCCTTGAAAAGTTTTGAAGTGTTTCGATTAATCAAAATAAGCTAAATAAACATACTTTTGCTTAACAAAATCTTTGAATTCTAAGTATTACGCTGTTTTGAATAATATATAGAATAAGTAATTCAATGATCAATAAAATAAAATTGATTGAAAAATTACGATCAACTTGTGTTAGTAGTCTCGTTCGATGTGTATACAGTGTCTCGAAGAAAACAACCTTTAAAAAACTCTACGTGCCATTAATTGATGATTCTGAACGTTGTAAGATAACTTGCCTTCAAAAGAATGAATGCTTTTCTCCTAAAAAGACATAAAAAAAGGACTAGCATGTCCAGAATTACCCTTGTTATTGAAACAATGATCATGTAATTATTACCGTACTGTGAGGAGATGTTAGCCTGGGAAAAGTGTCTTAATTTTAGTTAGAGACATACCAGTCTGCAAAACGCGGTTTTTTAATGTATCTAAAAGCATTGAGTATAAAATTAATTTTCTAACTGAATTTTTTCTCAGTTATTATTTTAAATTATTCTTAAAGCAGATATATTCTAAGTAAAACACTGATGGCGGACTATTAACAAAAATTAAAGTTAACATTTTAAAATTTATTTATTGGATGTGATTACGTTCTTATTCCTCAAAAACACATATATCAATAATTCATTCCCTGTTAAACAGTTCCTTTTACTACCATCATCTAAATTTGTTTTGTGGTAAGAATATGCATTTTGCTTTTAACATCCATTTTCTTATTTTTCTAACATTTTGCTTAAAGGATGCATGTGACATTCTTGTTGAAGAAGTGGGTGTAAAATGACCAAAATATTTAAAAAAAAAATACTTGTAAGCGATTTTTTATGTATAACGTTATATTAAACACAGCTCACTTTCTTTCCTAATTTAAAAGGAAAAAAAAAAAAAAACATTTTACTTTCTTCTTTTTTAACATTAATCCTTTGAACTAAAATCCTTTTAGAAAAGAGGGTTTTGTTAATTAATAGAACATTTTAACCCTGTTTTTTGCCGTTCTTAGTGTAGCTTTGAGACCTACCTAAACATGAAAGAAGAAATAATCTTGACAAGCATTCTTAATGTTTTTCTTAGAACAAATTATATTAAGAAGAGGGGGGGAATAGAAAAGTTTATTATCTCAATTAACATTGCGAAAATAATAACATTTTACAAAGTATTTTTGTAGATAAATTAGTGAACAGATACAACATATACAAATTTTAAAACCGTAGTTACTATATATAAATTTTAAGCTTGTAAAGGAAATAATTCCTCAATGAAATCAAAGTCTTTCGCAGATTATTCACTAATATTTCAGAATAGTTTCAGAGATATATTAAGTACTTATTCAGTTTCGGTTGTAGGGATATTACAGGATTACAAGATCAGTTGACATTCCGGAACAATGTTTCAACAATGATAATAAATGATAAGCTGAAACAGGATAGTAATAATTTAATCAAGAGTGATAGTCATGTATTTTAATGTGTAATACATCCCAAGCTATTTTCTATTTGAAACTAGGAATTAATTCATATGAAGTATGTTATAAACGTATTGTTTTTGGAGAGGGAGATGCAAGATCAAATATCATCCTCATCACTTGACAAAGATTCAAAATTATGAGGTCCATCGACAATAGCCCTCACTTTGCTTCTACTACAACGTTAATGAAACCAATCCAGCAACTAATCAAAAAATAATAAATGTATCATTTGTAGAGATTTATACTATGCAAAACTGATGGAATATTAGAAAATTTATAATTTCGTTACCTTTAAATAACAATGTAATTTTCTTAACAAATAAAATGAAAGCACGGATTTTGGTATGTAGTTTTTAAGGTTTTTAACTGAAATTTTTTAATTATAATGTTTTATTGTTTCGAAAAAAATCTTAAATTTTTAATTGAATAATTTTTAATTGGATATTTTTAATTGGATAATTTTAATGGATAATTTTAATCGGATAATTTTAAAAGGATATTTTTAAATGGATAAGTTTTAAATGGATAAAAAAAAATTCTTTTTTTTTAATCTAAACAAGATACATTGGGGGAGGCTTGTACCATAGAACAAGTTTAACCCCACAATTCAAACAGTCGTAATATGCATGTTTTGTTTGATAGATTGAATTAGGATTTATTTTTGGTCAATTTAATTTCGAATTCTTCAAATTTTTCATCTCTTAGTTTCAAATTGATCTAGCTCAACTTCTCTACTTAGTTCTATAAATGTTTTGTTTTTGATTTTGATTTTAATTGTTCTCTTCCTTTGTGTTTTTAATGATAAATATCAATTGTTTTATCACACACACACACACACATATATATATATAACAATCGATCAATAACTCCTGAGACTAACTCCAGATGCCCCTGTAGTAAACCAGTGCCAGATCTTTCAGAGTACTAACCTTGTTTGAAACGTGTCAAAATTTGTCCGATCGGACCAGGAAAAGTGTTTTTCCAGTGGCGCGTGATTGTTGATGGGAACAAAACAGCAACGAATCGATGATTCAGAAAGCTGTTTATCGCTATTTACTCAAAAATAAAAAGATTCTTATGAAAAATTGAAAAGGAAAAAGATTTTAGAAAGCGTTGAATGATTGTATCAATCTAAAAGGTGATTAAAAAGGTGTTATGTTGATGAATAAAAATTTTGTAAAAATGTTGTTTCAATGTTAGACTGGGAGTTATTGATCGATGTATATATATCATCAAATACATAAAACAAAATTCATTCATTTTAAGATTTAGAATATAAAGTTCAAAATGTGGAATTGTTTTCCATTTCATTTATCTTAATGAAGAAAATAAAAACGCTGGTTAGCGTTTCATAGATAAACAGTGAAGATGATCATACCTTAAAGAAGTCCAAAATATCTAATATGTATTTTAAGCATAAAGTTTTG
>BMAW01104572.1:1598383-1625781 GCA_019974015.1 Nephila pilipes
TATATATATATATATATATATATATATATATATATATATATATATATTTGAAATGTCTGGCTTCTTTGATTGAAAGATTTGCAGAGGGCGCTGGAGTTATTTCATCAAAGTTGCTGTTAAATCTGGTAAAAGAGAATTGGGCAATAGAAATAAGTGAAGTTAACTTTAACGAGCAACGATGAACTTTATATTACTTTGTGAATGTTTTTGCTTGTGTGTTGCCTTAATGAAATGTTTGTGAGCGTTTAAATGAAAAAATTCTCTCTGAAACTTGGTACATAACAAATTCAGGTTTTATAATTCTACTTCAATCAATGAATATTGTTTTAATTTTACTGCAGCACTATAATGTCAACAAAAAGAATCATTTGAATTCTTTTATATGTTCTGTTTGTTTCGGAATACTGTTAATTTCCTCATGATTATATTGTTTATATTTGTTAAGAAAATAGTTAATTTGTGTTTATGTTGATTGATTGATGAGGGATGTAGGACAACAAGGGTCCTTATCCCGTGTTTTTTTGGGTTTTTTTCTTGTTTTTTTAACCGAATGTCTTTTGTTTTTATTGTTTTTTAACAGAATGTTTTTTATACTGAATGTTTCCTTCTTAATTATTTATGTTTTTTTCTCCGAATGCTTTTCTTAATTATTATAAATGTTTTCCATTTTCAAATTAAATTGAAAAAGTATTATCTGTAAAATACCTCTAAAAATTAATGAACCAATTACCTTTATTTCATTTAATCCTTATCTTCTTTTACACAGTTTCAGTTTACACGATTTTTCGAAGAATTTATTTATCGAATAAATAAAAGGATGAATTTATTTAATTATTACAAATATTGTAACTAAAATTAAAACATAATTTCCATTTTATTTTCTGAAAAACTTAAATTCACTCATATTATGAAGGTATCAAAAGATTAAAGAGGTTAGTACATTATAATGCAGCGCTATATTCACAGAAATCAAAATTCGATAAAAGTTTGTATTTTTAACAGTCGTAAAACTCTTAATATCGGATGTAGTGAAGAGCTACTCTTAATTTCACTAATTAATAATTTTGTAGTCTCTAAATAACAACTTAACGTCAAAACCACATCGGAATAAAGTCGAAATAAATAACATAATAATTCTGCTAAGAAATTAAAGCGATTTACAGTTTATTCCAACTTCTTAAATACGTTCTAATGTAGAACTTGAATAATAAATTCCCAGAAAAATGTATAGCTCATGGGTAAGAGAGTTGCAATTAATACAATGTAGAAGACTGAAAACACACTTTATTTAAATTAAAACAAAAGTTTCTGTATTTTGTTATTAAATGAATATTAAAAATTGAGAAGAATTTGCAACATTCATAAAAAATTCTGAAATGAAATATAGTGATATAAATAGAACAAAAATATTCTAATTATTTCACTTTATTCATGATTCAGAAAAATCTAAATTTAATTGAAATTCAGTAAGGTATATTTCATTAGATTTGCTATCACATTGAATTTTCCCGCTTTGACGATTTTGCTAGGAGTGAAAGGTTATCGAAAGTTCTAAATTTAATCACCCACGCCTAGAAATAACTTAGGCTTAAGTCTTTAAAATAAAATAAGAGCCGAAAATTTTCTGGACTTTGATGAAAATGCTTGCAGGAAACATGTTTTACTTCACCGCAGATAAAAAGATATCTTAATATTTTGTATAGAATGAAAGAATAGTTGAACGTGCTTAAGAAACAACATGTCATGGGAAAGGAGAATAATATCAATATTTTTTTAGCCTCAAAACATGTAAAAAAGGGAGGTGAATTAAGAAAAAAAAATGGCATGAAAATCTCGAAATGAAAACATTGTGTCCTCACAATTTTGTTTACATTCTGGATAATTTTAACCTATCTTCAGTAATTAGATAACGTAGAAACATATACACTCATTTCCATAAACATTTTCGCAACAAGAAGTAAGTATGGGATTGTTACGAAACTCAGCATGAAGGTACGTATCAGAAAGATATGTAAATTCTTAGAAATGCAGAGTGATTGAGTAAGCTAGTGCCATGAGAGGGAGTTGAACTTCGTTCTCTTTGGATAATAAAACAGGTAAGAGTGCTTGTTTGCGTGTATGTGATCTGTTGCAGAGAGACGCTTTTTAACTAGAGATGTCCTTACGCTGCTTTCGGAGACATGAACAGCAGCTGTCGGAGTTCGAAGGGAAAGAATCATAAGGATGATGGAAACCGAGTATTCAACTCGGTGAGTAGCTCTCCACCTAGGCCATTCTGACTTTACTATGAGGATGAGTTGGGACCAGTGGACAAGAGAGAGGTCTGTTACATGCGGCGACTAGGCTCAGGATGCCCTCGACAAACCAATAGTTGAGAAGACAATCATATCATACGACACGCACTCATAACGCCGATTGTCTCATTGTCCAACACCCATTCCAAGGAAGCACCTTCACTACAGGCCACTGTATCAGTCCATACCATCGCAAGGTGCCTGGCTGAAAGACAGTTGCTATCGCGGTGCCCGTTACGTGCACTGACATTAAAACTCACTAAACGTTGCTTCCGTTTGGAGAGGTGTCGCGCATGAAGGGATTGGACTGCAACTGAATGAAATAAAATTAACGTCAGCGATGAATCCAGATTCAGTTTGGGCAGTGATGACTATCGTGTACGTGTGTGGAGGCCCCGTGGTGAACGTCTCAATCCTGCCTTCGCTGTACAGCGGCAAACCGCTCCCTCAACTGGTGTGATGGTATGGGGTGCCATCGCATACGACACATGGTCACCCCCTAATATTGATCACGGCAGCATGACAGTCCAAAGGTATTTTCGCGACATTCTTCAGAAACATGTGTTGCCACTAATTGCAGAGTTCCCATTAGAATTTTTCAACAGATTAATTATCTTTCACACTCAGCAAAGGTTTCACAGGACTACCTTCACTACATTTCCACTCTTCCCTAACCTGTCACGGATCGAGCATATCTAGAATCATTTAGGACGACAAGTTGGACAGCCTAAGAGTTTGGTCGAATTAAAGGCTCGTTTACAATAACTGTGGAATGAGATGTTGCAGGACACTTTAAGGAACTTGCATGTCTTTATGCCCGGCCGTATCACATTATGCACCAATAGGGTACTAAAATCTCCATTCATTTGTAATTTTCCTACAACAAAAGATAATTTTGGTTTGATTTTGTAATCAATTACTTATATTAACGTTGTATTTAAGTATGTAAAATTTCGTTTTATTCTGACAATTCTTTCTTAATGCAGATGGTAATGAGTGTATTTATGTATTGCATTCATCGATAAGATAAACAGTTCCTTAAAATAAAATAAGATTATTAAGAGATATTTTTCATAATTATAATATATTTTTTAAAATAAAGCTCAGGCGAAAGAACGACACGATTAGTTGTGTGACTTAAATCTTATAAACCAACAAACACACTTACTTATTAAAAAATGTTTTTTTAAAAACTCTTTTTTTATTTTTATACCACCAGTTCCTTCGTACTATTATACGTTTTTTGCTGGGTTTTTTTTTCCTTTGATGATATTTATCAAATTTCATGTAGATTTAATATTTGCAAATTGATGTCCCTTATAAAATTTGTGGATATTATTTATTCTCTTAAATATCAGAGCGTATCATAATTTAATATTGATCATAAAGTTGAAGAGAAATCTATTAAATAATATAAACTTTTTCAAATATATGTAGCCAATAATTTTTTTTTCTTTTCCTCTGAATAAAGTAAATTTACATACGAACATATTATTTTGGGATAAAACATTACAATATTATGATAAGCATAAAAATATTTTAAACAAAATATTAGTTTTATTGTTTCAATTACACATCTAAATTTAAGTAGGTTTTAAAAAGCTTATAAATTTCAAATTGCTTGGTCATTTATAAAACTTTTGAAACATTTTTGAAAACATAATTTCTAATATAGTCTGAGAATATTTTCCAAATAAAATGAGCTTTAAACCTTTAAATAGAAAATAAAACTTTATTTCTCATTACCTTGAATTAATAATCATCAGCTTATTCATAAATTAAATATTTTTCAAAGATTGAAATAACGAATTCGAAACAACTCCTTAAATTAAATATACAAGCAATGAAATTTTAATACTAAAAAAAACAGTTTACAATTTACTACTAACATCATTTTTATTGCATAATAAAAGTTTTTCATCTCACGTTTGCTTACAAAAAACAAGATTTTAAAATTTTATTTTTCAATAAATATTTTTTATGTATTTTGACTTGAAAAATGCGTGCGAATACATTATTTTCTGCTACAGCTTTCAACTTAGGCTTTCAAAAAACTGAAATGATTAAGGGAAAGAAATTCTGGAGTACATTTCAATTTAATTTCAAGGCACATTTTACTCAAAAAAATTTTTTTTGATTCAAAATACTTCAAGAAGGAACACTTTATACACTACTAATAAGTGACAAGAATTTCAATGAAAATCTATTAGCTATATCAGAATAAAGATTGGAGTGCAAAAAATGAAACATATGATAAAGAATAATGAAACTGATATACTTCTTCTAAGAGACATTAAGAATTATTCTTTAGAAGTTCGGGTTCATAAAAAATTGAAAACATTGATTTGATTCTTTTGAATATTTTCAGAAGGTATATCAGTTTAAATTTTATTTCAAATTTTTAATTTTAAAAAAGGTTTAATTATTATTATTATTTTATTTTAAAAATAATTCAATTATTTTTGTACATTACGTATTCAAATTAAAAGAATAATTCAAATTTTCCTTAAGATTTTAAATTTACATTTGAAAAAAAAAGTCTTCATTTAAATTAATTGAATAGGCTTAATTTTTTACTTACTTTATACGGTTCAGAACTACCTCGATAAATGGTATTTTTATTCATAACAAAATATTTGTGGTTTTTATATTGTTCAATAGATGTTATTGTGGACCATAGTAGGTACATGGACCATAATGTCGATAGATGGATTATAATACTATAATTATATTGAGATTTTTGCTCTTGAGTTAAAAATTTGAAGACAGGAGATGTGAATTAATTTATCAACTGTCTGCAACGGATGACGGATATTCTCTACATTAATAACTATATACAAAAGAAAATTTAAGAAATGTGAGAATTCAGTCTTCAGACAATGTACTTTTTATTGCATACCTTCTTCAAAGGGTTCAAAACCACGAAAATAGAAATATTTAAAAAAAATATAGTAAATACTATCTGATATTATTTTAATGTAATTAGAATTTTGGTGTGAAATTTTGTAGAGCGTACTCTATTTGCAAATGTTTTATGTATATAATGTTTGCTTTATTTTTTAATGTAATTTGTTTAAGTTTTATGGGGGGATTAGGTAAATAATTTTGCTAGTAATTTTGTCTTGTTTAAAAAAGTTCATTCATATTTATGAAGACGTGTCATTGATAAGTATTTTATAGTATTTCCTTATGTATTAGTTTGCTTACATTTATCTTTAAATATTTTTTGGCTTAATTATTATTACTATTTTAAATTAAGGCTTTTAATTGGTATTACAATATTTTAGATTATTCTTATTTTGTAGTGTTATTGAATATGTTTCCTATGTATACCCTTTTTCTTTTTTCTTTTTTCTGTGGTTGAATTTCTGAATGTCTGATTTTTCGTTTGTTACCATCTTTTTATAATATAATTTACTGAAGTGTGATGGTTAGATTTGTAATTACCGGTATGAACACACTATTGTATTCCAAAGCATGGAGCAATATTAATTACATTATTTCCAGGTCTCTAAATGTTGACTTTTCTACCATTTTCCTTTGATTTAAGTAGTTTAGTTCTTAAATCAATTGTTCTGAGTTTTAGGGCATTGAATTTTAGATTGGTCGATTATTTAGGTAACTTTTTTTAATTTTATAAATATTTATTTCACATTTGGTTATTATATATGTACACAAACACATATGTAGGATTTTCCAGCTAATTATTAAGCAATTAAATTTATTTTCCAATTTACTGTAAAACCAGTTCCTCCGATCCTCAATAGATGGCACCACGTATCACAGTCATGTGATAAGCTCATGCAGCGCCACCTATTCCAGAACAAAACAGAGTGACACTTCGTTTTCGCTCTCTTTTCTCCCCACCTTTCAGCTTTTCTTTTCCTTCACATTACCCGCTTCGGAAGTAAACTTCAAACGCCCGAGAGCGTTCCAGCGCCCATCACCAATATGGGTTAAATGAGGCAGGCATCTATCTTTATCCGACGAACTGGCCAATCCATTATATCATAACAAGTCAATTGAAAAGTCCCCGGCCTGACACATATAGATGGCGCTTCTAGAATTAAATCCATATGTTTTTTAGTTAGCCCTAACCCTCAAAAGATGCATGTATAAATTTTACAGCTGTCGGATCATTAGTTTGTGAATTATAGCATTTTGAGTGAAGCAACTTTTGTTATTGTGAAAAAAATGGATAAAAAGGAATTTCGCGTGTTGATAAAATATTGCTTTTTGAAGGGAAAAAATACAGTTGAAGCAAAAGCTTGGCTTGATGCCGAGTTTCCGGACACTGCCTCAGGAAAACCAACCATCAATTATTGGTATGCTAAGTTTAGACGTGGTGAAATGAGCACCAAAGACGGTGAACGCAGTGGACGCCCAAAAGAGGTTATTACCGACGAAAACATTAAAAAAAATCCACAAAATGATTTTGAATGACCGTAAATTGAAATTGAATGAAATAGCAGATACTCTAAAGCAGGGCTTCTTAAACTATGGGTCGCGACCCCAAATGGGGTCGCGTAGCAAAATTCAGCGGTCGCGAGAGATTTTAATGTCAAATATTTATATATACCATTTTATAACATCACTAGAGTTGGCGGAATACAGTGGACTTGCAGCGTCTAGACACGCGCATTTGTTGAAGGTTTTGAGCTATCTCCACCGACAGCAGTAAACGATCGATGATCGCTATTATTATACTCTGGCTATACATTGTTAATGCGTTTGTCGGTATCATACATGTTGAATAAACCGCGCGCCGCTGACTTCCCACTCTGACCGCCACCTCTAAATATCACACACAATCAAAGGGAGGAATGCGCGCGCGTACACACGTGCAACTTTCAGCTAAACAATGATTCATGCATGGGGTCGTCAAGGTTTGTATGGGGTCGTCAAGAAACTCGCAATCATAAATGGGGTCGTGAATGACAAAAGTTTAAGAAGCCCTGTTCTAAAGGTATCATCATATCATTCACGAATATTTGGGTATGAGAAAGCTCTGTGCAAAGTGGGTGCCGCGCGAGCTCACTTTTGACCAAAAACAACGACGAGTTGATGATTCGGAGCAGTGTCTGAAGATGATAAAACGTAATAAACCCGAGTTTTTGCTTCGATATGTGACAATGGATGAAACATGGCTCCATCATTTCACTCCGAAGTCCAATCGACAGTCATTCGAATGGACTGCACACGATGAACCCGCTCCAAAGCGTGGGAAAACGCAACAGTCGGCTGGCAAGGTTATGGCGTCTGTATTTTGGGATGAGCATGGAATAATTTTCATTGACTACACCTTGAAAAAGGAAGGACCATCAACAGCGACTATTACATAGCGTTATTGGACCGTTTGAAGGACGAAATCGCCGAAAAACGGCCGCATTTGAAGAAAAAAGAAAGTGCTGCTTCACCAAGACAATGCACCGTGTCACAAGTCAGTGAAAACGATGGCAAAAATCCATGAATCGGGCTTCGAATTGCTTCCTCATCCACCGCATTCTCCAGATCTGGCCCCCAGCGACTATTTCCTGTTCTCAGATCTCAAAAGAATGCTCGCTGGGAAGAAATTTTCGTCGAATGAAGAGGTGATCGTCGAAACTGAGGCCTATTTTGAAGCAAAGGACAAATCGTACTACAAAAATGGTATCGAAGAGTTGGAGGGTCGCTATAATCAGTGTATCACCCTTGAAGGGAATTACGTTGAATAAAAAAAACTAATTTTACCAAAAAAATGTGTTTTACTATGGTAGGCCGGGGACTTTTCAATTGACTTGTTAGAGTGAATACTTTTCCCTCTTCATCATCTCTCCTAATAAACAAGTAAAGTACTACGAGCCTCATCATTGAATTTCAACAACACATTGGTATCCGGTAATGGAACTAGCCCCCTAGACAACCAGCGCCCTTTGTGTAAGAGCAAACCATTTTGGATTCGGGGTGAACAATCTCATCACCCCACTTTCTACATTTATATATATATATATATATATATATATATATATATATATATGATTTGGAAAGTATTTCATATACTATCCAAGAATTAAAATGAATTAAAAAATAACTTCTTTTAATTTATTTTGTGCTCAAAATTTAGGAGACTATATCTTAACAACATAAACTACTTTTCCAGGAATTCACGTCTATTTTTTTTAGAAAAATTGAAGAATACTGTCAATGAAAATAATAAGTTTTCACATTTAAAACGTTCTTTTTTTTAATTTCATTTATTCATTTTTGCTGTGAATGTGCAAGAAGTAAGTTTTGATTTATTCCATTAATATTTAATAATCATGTTGAATCCATCGTTTCCACTCAGTGGAATTATATTATCACCTTCTCGTAAACTCTGCTAATGAGATGAAAGACAATTAAGTATTTATATATCGAACTGAATGGTTGACGTTGTTTCTTTTTTCTAATGTACCAATATCAGAATAATGCACAGTGTCAAAATTTCATTTTGCTGAATGTAATTTTAGTTTCATTTTTCACTCCTTCTATTTGTTAGTGAAACTTGAACCATCGTACAGACGTTAAAGAAAATGACTGGCCTAATAATTTTTGCATTCCTTATTGCATCTGAATAAAATTAATATCAATGTTAAAGGTTCAAAAAGAACTAAATTATGATATGAAATGAGGAATTATTTAACATCATTAGCGCAGAGAATTAATTCCTAAAAATATTTTTTTTTATCATTTCGAGGCAAATTAATTCTGAGTATCTGATTCCTCATTTTAAAATTAAATGAGATTTCATATTTCATAAAATTCAGCTTGAAAATTTCCAAGTTAAAAATAGGTCTTCTAATGTTAAATGAATGCCTCAAATCTTTGATAGCAAAAAGTTTTCTTCTCAACATATCTCAAAACTACCAAAAACAGCTAACTTTTTCTCATCGTAAGAACATAAAAATACAAAGAAAAATTAATATAATTATAATGAAAAATACGAATTAACAAGCGTAAAATTGCGAAATCAAGAGAGAAGAGCAAAATAACATTTTTTAAAAATTTGGAATGATCATATAAAACATCTCCAAATTCAAGTTTTCCCCCAATTACTGTCCCCCCACCAGTTTTTAGGATACGGTCAATTTTGAAACTACTATTAGAAATCTATCCTGGTGCTTTAATCCACAGACTATCAAGAGGACGCGCGCATCCAATGAAGAATACTCGTCCTGATAATAAAGAAACAAAAGTGAATCTTTATCTCACATGACACTGTCCCACTGGTTCAGAACTCCCTGTTTATTCAGAAAGATGCTCAGTTTAAAAACTAAACTTAGTACCAAAGACAACCCCCAAACCACCCCTGTTCCACCCTTCACCCCCGCCCCCTCCCAAAAAAATTCATATTGCCCCTATTTTAATATGCAGGGCGCTCATGATTCAACTCTACAAAGCCTACCCAATGTGTTAGCAGTCAAAATAAATAAATAAACTCCTAATTTTAAAAAATGAAAACAGTAGTTTATAGGTTAAACGGTCACATATTATTTTAGCTTATAAATATTAATTATTTATCTTCTCATCACGCGCTATTGAAAAAAATATTGTGAAGCATTTGCGCGAAGTAAAAATCCAGTATATACATTTACGGATCACGGGTTTCAAGATGTAACTGCAAATTCACAATTTTTTATACTCAAAATTTAGCTAATTTTATCAAAGTTTACTGAAAGTTTTTTACTTCTATCTAATATTAATAGATGGTACATATAACAGAAGTTTGTGATAGTAATTTCTTGGGACTGGATTATCAAAGGGTGAGGAAGGGGGGGAAATTAATGTTCATTTTATTTATGTTTGAACTCACGGCATTATATTTTTTGAGATGGCTCATTAATAGTTTTAAATTTTAAGTACTTGATTTTTAACAGGATATATCCTTCCCCCAACTTACACAAATGGTTTTCTTCCATTATTTTTAGAACTAACAGTCAGATTCGAATAAAATGTAGAAAATGTGCTATTAAGTCTATTATCTACACATTCTGCAAAAATTAATTTATCTTTTAGCATCGTTTATCTTTTTTTAAGCCATAAACATTGATATAATTTTTCTGTAGCCGCGATTAGAATAGGAAAGGTTATTCAGAACGACCCATTTCTTTTCGACGATATTGAACGAAGTACATTATTATCATATTTAAAATAAAATCAAAGTAATTAAATGTGTTTTTATAAGATTAGATATAACGCTAGTATTTTAAATCAAAAAATTTCTTGTATGTTTTCTCTTAGTGTATTAATGATTGATTAATGTTTCCACTTTTTAAGAAAATATTTTAAGATTTTAGCGCATAGTTTTAGCAAATAATAGTTTTTAATTCATTAATAATGCTTGTAATGTTTATAAGTAGGCTTTTTTTTTATTTGAACGTATCTTAATCTTTTAAATCATTTTTCAAATAGAAATATATTACAGTGTCTTTCCCAAGTAAAATGCGCCCTTTTATTTTAGTGCGAATTTCCGTAGATCTTAAGAATTATTCCGAATTTCAGTAATTACAATTTTTGATTTAATTTTAAGAAGGTTATAACAGACCACTGCCTACGAACGAACGAGCTGATCACAAGTCCATCGAATTCCACTCACAAACATGCCTGTGACAAGATCTCTGTTGGCATCATATCACAACCTCATCTGCATGCAATTAACTTTTGTAGTTCTCATTGCAATGTTATTGTCCAGCACGGTGTGAACCTCTGACATCGATCAATTAAAGAACTCAGCAACAAAGGTGTTCGACTACAACAAATTCAACAATGGAGCTAAGTTGTCTTAAGTGACGGTATCTCGTTTTAGCTATGGCTAGAATTATTGTAGACATCGTGCATTGACGCATGAAAAAGGAAACGTCCCATATAGTTTATATAAACGGCACTATGGTTGACTAACATGTGGGTTGATGGCGTGAGATGCCAAAACTCTTACATCGCGGTTACTACTGGTCAAGGTTGAGAAACACTAACATTCTTACTATATGCTGCCCATAGTTTATGATCACTGATTTTATCATTTATATGCAAAACAACTCGTTATTCAAACAGAATATACATGTCCACCGGATGCAAGAGTATGTGGTTACGTTTTTTTTTTAATTTATCCAACCCCTTTCTACAGACATTTCATCCACTGAACACATCTTAATTATGAAATACCTTTACCTGAAAGTCCTTTCAAATTCCTCGGGAAATTCAAAGTTCTTGAAAAACATTTTACTCCGACTTACATGCCCTTCGATGCAATGTACCACTGACAGTAAAACATCTAAGCTTGCATGTCTGAACGAGGGAATATACAAATTAAAATTATTTTTAATTTTTCACTTTGTTGAGCATGAAATAAAGAATATCTTTCTTTAATTAAGGTTTTCTTTCCATTTTGTGATTCTTTTATCTTTCTTTTCTTTTTTTTTCTTGGCATAAATTTAAGATCAAGAGTATCACACCTTAAAACTGTTGCATTTCCTATTTTTATACTTTTTACTATATTAGTATGTTTAATTTCACTGAAAAAAAAGGAGTGTTTGATTTTAAATTTTGCAAATATAAATATTTTAATCTACACGGAACAATGGTTCAGCGAACAATTCCCGATATATTTGGAAAATAGTAAATGGCCAACTGAAGTTGTCTTAATCGAAGATTTATTATTTTTTTTTAAATTTCATGAAAAGTCTATTGAAACTAGCTAACTTTATTTCTTTCTATTTAAATTTAGTGAAATTTAGTTATTTTCAATAATTGTGAGTCGCTCAGAAAAATAGGTTTGATTTGAAAAGTTTTCATTGCTTTAGGTTAGTATTATAGGTAGATAAGAGGAAATTAATTTTTTTTTCTTATTTAAGAAACAAAAAAAAATCTGGAAAGGTATCTCTCCTTCCTTCTATAATAATTATATTGCGAATTTTGTTGAAAACAATTCATTTACCACAAAGATCTTTCTGGATAATCTTATTTATAAACATGTTTATAATTACACTGGTTATTTTTCATAATTTTAAATTTATTCGCTTTGCATTTTGTATGTGCATTGTATATGTATGCAATATCATGCAAAAATGTTAATCTCATACGAATGGAATTTATCCTTCTCAATATGAAATTTTAGTTTAGAATTGGAAAGAAAACCCATTCAAGCATTCGTATGAATACGAAGGAATTTCTCTGTCGGAATCAGAAAAAATATTTTTTAGAGTCGTGTCAGCATTCTGTGTCTTGTTCTATATGATAAAGATGATTTTCGTATTATATGCCAGATATTGAAAGCATTCCGGCCGGGAAAAGAATAAAATGCTAAGCCTTAAAAGTGCTCAAGTATGAATAAAATCTCAAATCCCTTTTCTACACAAAAACAGAGCTATGTGGAATAGATCAGAAAAAATAAAAATAAATAGAATGGAATAAAAAGTCGAAAAAAGAGGAATTTAAAAAAAGAATTATTATTTCGGGTCGCTTTTCACTCTCCTTTTTTTGAAGAAAGGAACAAAATAAAGAAAAGAATTAAAAGAAAAAGAATTCAAAAAGAAAAACGGGCAGAACGAAAAATGTTAGAATCGATTTCACTCAAATAGCGAATAAAATAAAGAAATGCGAATTTGGATTTTTTCCCCTATGCACTATCCGTAACCGGCTTTCAAAACCGTATCGATTCATATCGATGCTTGCCGTTTGTCATCGTATCGTCTGACAGTAAAGCGCCATTTATAATCCATCGTTTGAATGTACTTTTCGTATGGAAATGACATTTAAATTATTAATAGAACTTTTCTCTGGGTTGACCTTAATTATAATCCACCTTCTGAAGTTTTTCCGTTTCTTCCATAATAATTACTGTAACAGTCATAAAACCGTTTTCTGACTTCTTTCTTTCTTTTCCGAACAATGTGAATTTTTTTATCCGACTCTTTTTAGTTATTTTACACATTGTTGTTTAGTTGTTCGTTTGTATCTGAATCGTTTTTCCCTTTATTATTTTTATACTTGCGCATTACTTTCAAAAGAATTTACATTTGTGTTAAAGGTATGAAATGGGAACGTGCAATCTTAATATTTCTTTCGTACGATCTTGAGGATGTTTAATAAATGTTAAACGATTTAAAGTTTGATATTACATCAGCTACGAACAAAGTGATGTCAAACAACTTAAATTTTCAATTCAGGAATAATTCAATATGGTTGATTTTGTTTATTAATGAAAAATATAAATCGTCTAATGTTTAACAAAACTGCCATGAAGATAGTACATTTTTTTTTAATTAGGGAAAATACAGACATGCAAATATTTCTTTAACTTTGAACTAATTATAACTTGGAAAAAATAAATCATTTCTTAGAAAATAAGAATTTCTTATTACGAATTATTTTTGTTACTATTGTAACAAAAATCTATTTTTTTTTGTTACAATCGCATGAATTTTAAGATTATTGATGGCACACAAAGTACACGAGAAGAATAAGAAAAATCATTTGTTTGCACAGCTTTTATAAACTTTTTTAATTGAATTTCTAACATAAGATTTGACACAAACGTAAAAATTATTATACTCATACGTAATTAATACAGGTTCCTTTAAATTCCATGAGCAATAAACATATAAAAAGCACTGCCTGTCTCGTCATGAAAACTTGATAATTTTTTTCCTTTCCTTAGTTATGATAATATTTCAGGACTTTTTTCGAACTTTCGAATTTGTTGTTTTTTCACCGAGACCTGTATTTTGACAACATTTTGAATGAATGTGTATGACATAGAGTATAATTTTTAAAAAAATGTAAAATTTGAATCATTTATTTTCTATTTAATGGGTTTTATAGCAGTAGTTGGCACATACAGTATATATAGCCTCGCCTTGAGAAGCAGCAGAATTTAATAGTTAAGCTCTTATTTATGACAGTCATTTTTTCTTATGGGTTGGGCGCCATGCTAAAGTTTAGTTTAAAAAGAGAGCTGTGAGCTGAAACGTTTGAGAACCACTAGTTTGCTTGTATATATTTATGGAAGGATTAAAAATAAGGCACAAGGGGAGAAACTAAAATTACCGTAGGAGAGCATTAAAAACAAATGAAAATATCAAAGAGGCTGTTTCATAAAATAGATATTAAATAATTAAAGACAATGTACAATGCTTTTGAAATTTTTTACAGGGAAACAATATATATGTTATGATAATTTTTTAATCCCTTTATCAATATCACTTAAAAAGTAATCATTACATTATATATACAGTGTTTTCTGAGATTTTGTTACATATCTAGTGCATACTTTCTATGAGTTTTCTGTTAGAAAATGAGATGTTTATATTCAAAAAAAAAATTTTTTTCACAAAGGCTGACTACATCTAATGTTAAATAATTGGTTTCAAACTTCAAATTTTTTCATTTCGGAAAATAAGACTCCAAAATTAATTTCATACTTTAAAATAATACATTTAATAATAAGATATAATACATTTAATAAGACATAATACATAATAATACATTCAAAATAGTACATAATAATGCCTTTAATATAATATATAATAATACAGTCAACATAGTAAATAATAATGCATTTAACATAATAATAATAATAATGCATTTAACATAATAATAATAATAATGCATTTAACATAATAATAATAATAATGCATTTAACAAAATAAATAATAACAAGAGAACAATACCTTTTTTTAACTTACTCGGTCTTACTTGATTTAATGTAATTTTTTCAACATGATTTGGTCAACATTTTGTCTACCATATTTTAGTGTAAAATAGAATTTTTAAATTTAAGTGTTATTTAATACGTTGTGTATTTATTGAACGGTTCTAATTCGTAAGAATGCAGTATAATAATGGGATATATGTGTTATGAACACCTAATATTTATTTTACGGCATTATTCTATCTGTCAATGTGTTTTAAGTTTGAGACCCGTTTTTTAAGAATAGGTGAAAACTACCTTAAGACAGAAAAACTTAAACAGCATTCATGTTGCATTTTAATAAGTATATCTTAAAATTTAATATAAATATCTTAATATTTTAAAATGAATCATAAAAATATTTACCTTTTACAATCTACTTTTTTACCATTTTAAATATAAAAAAATGTAAGTTTGTGAAAATTAGAAATTTATGAGTTTAATTAGGTTGGGAGACATTTTTTTTAAACACACGAGATCCTCATTAATTTATAATGCATTTGTTGAACTCACATTAATTCAACTGAAATGTAACACAACCATTTTAATTTTAATATAATTCTAAATTATTCATATTAACTTTCCTTTATTAAAATTTGTCTGCGTTCCAGTATATTTTATTTGAAAGATTTCGAAATGTTTATTAGAGTAGAAAAATGTAATTTCCTTGTACTTCAGAAATAAAAAATATAAATAAAAATTGTAGTTAGCAAATATAAATAACTCCTCCACAAATCATAAATTTACTAACAAGCAACATTTATAATGATGTAAAAGCACGAAGTGTAAATTATATCCTTGACCTAATCTTTTTTTAAATAATTTCATTGCTTCATACTGTAATGATCTACAATTGTATAAAAACATATTTAATGCTTAATGGATATATGGCACAGCAAACAGTCAATTAATTTAATCCTGTGTATTTCAAATAAAGCTATATGCGCATACCACTTGGATGCATATAACTATAAATATTTATGATCACCAATTCAAAATATGAGAAAACTGCGTTATTGAATTAAGATTAAAACTATTTTTAAAATTAATATCCGATATAAAATTAATTTAAAAATATTAAATAGTCTATATTTTTGTAGAGAAATATATGCATGCAATATATAACTATGTGTACAGAGTTCCGATTATTTTATTAGTCCGAAATCAGAGTGTTTGTTTGAGGGGAAGTCCATCAATGTTATTGAATAAGATATGGCAGAAATATCTGAACTTTGGAAATATATTAACAATAAGAAAAGTAGTTACAATTTCTTCGAAAAGAAGTTTTGACTAACTGTTGGCATTAAATAGAATCGAAATCGTATGAAGATCCATATGGAGATGAATTGTGATACTGTTCAATGTACAAAATATTATATTAAACTATGAATAGCAAAAATATTTGTATCCAATATGTTATATATATGTATATATATATATATATATATATATATATAATACTCTGGACACAAATATTTTTGCTATTCATAGTTATTAATTTTTTTCCTCCGATTTGTAAAGATATTTTCAAATATTTTTTAAAGACCGGAGAAACTCACGAACGTATCGTTAAAATTAGGATGGTAAAAATATTTCTAAAATTCGGAGGAAAAAAGTAATTCCGCAGAAGCCTTCATTATTTTTTGAATTTTATTGCATTCATAAAGATCAAATTGTACAGATTTGAGAACTGTAGTCGAAATTCCATGAGGTAACGTAACGTACACAAAATCCAATTGCTGATGGAAGACTGTAAATTTATTTATTTAAAAAATTAATAATTTAAGAAGACTACTTGGCTTAGGATTTTGAACATTTAAAAAAAGGTTTGGGAAAAATATTTCTTAGTAGATTCTTTAGTTCTGAGAATTCATTCGTTCAATATATTGATGGTGGTACAGTGTTTATAAAGTCATATTGGATTGATATGGGTGCAAAAGTATTGTAAGAGATAAAAAATTTATTTTTTATGTTTTAAAACAGTTTTTTAAGGGAGTATTAATGGGTTTAGATTTTTTTTTTTAGTTCATAGATATTTGCGTGGATTTTAACGTATTTTTAATTCTTTTTCTGATTTGAAATTCTATTCGTTTGTGATTTTTTTATTATTTTTTGTTTATACCTAAATCTATAACGGAATTACTGAAGTGTGGTGGTCGGATCCGTAAAACTGATTTAAACACTTTTTTTCCCATTCCAAAGTATCAGACAAAGTACTAAACTGTCTCCATTTTTGTTTTTTATTATTTCTTTTGTTTTCTCTTGAGATATGCCATGTTTTTAGTTGTTTTGTATTTAACTAAACTGCGAGTTTTAATTAATGTTTTATATACGATTTTACTGAAATTTTTAAACATAATGTGTTTTTTTGTGAACTCAATCTTTTTTTCATATAATATTTCGCATTTTCTTATTTTAGAATTTTCAACAAAAATTGTTTTTAAGTATTTTGATAATTTACTGAGATTTTCATTGAATTCAGTAATATTTGTTGCTTTTAAATTTTCATAACTTTTTCGTATTTCTTTTTAGAGATTTTAATTTGTGTTTTAATATGATTTTGTATAAAAAAAATTGCTTAGTTAACATTAATAATTGTTTACATTCTTACATACACACATGCACGCAGGCACACAAGCACAAACATATATATATGCATGAGAGTGTGCGCGCGCGTAAAGTTTTAATTATCACTAAGAAATTATCCAGATATCTAGATAAAATTTGTTCTGCTTATGAATTAATCATTATGTAAGCAATGTTGTAAATTATAGATATTAATTTTGATTTGTTATTTTAGAAAATCGTTGGTTGAAATAACCTGCAGTATGAAAAAGATAGAAGCTCTTCATTTGAAATGTTACAGTGCTCAGCAAATCTAATGTTCTTAATTTGAAATGTTAATTAGAAACTCTTCATTTGAAATGTTAATTAGAAGCTCTTCATTTGAAATGTTAATTAGAAGCTCTTCATTTGAAATGTTACAGTGCTCAGCAAATCTACATTAAAAAATAATGGTTGCTTACGGAAATGATAGCCCGTCATATGACACTGCTGTGAGATAGAAAAGGAATTTTCAAAATATTCCCATATCCCTCACAGGCTATCCAAGAAGTGGAACACCATCAGTCTCGGACGATACTGCTACAGTCAAGAAAGTTGACGGCAGTGTGGGGAAAATTATTCGCGTAGAATTGCTCATGTCAAAAGCACCAGTCCTCTGGGTTCCACGATTACTGATTCTTTTATAAAAGCTAACATAGATCGACCTGTCAAGAGAGTTGTTGAATGTTTTAAAGTAAACCGTTTTGGATATTTTTGTCTATTGATCACTATGGATGAATTTTGAATCTACCAACGTGCTCCAGAAACCAAAGAGACGAGTGAAGAGTGAAAGCACAGTGATTCGCATCCTCCAATATTGAACAAATTGCATGTTGCTGTTATCAAGGAACAGCGTGGTATGATCGAAAAAGGCGTTCCTTTTTTTTTTGGCCAATTATATGCACCTGTTCACTCATCTCGAAGTGTAGTTGAGGAATCAAAGCTATGTGGCTGCACATAGCACCAGTGCGTGAGAGAGAAATGATCACTTTTGTCATACTCATCATTGCTTAAAGAACTGGAGTCTCCAAAGCTCACTTTAGCTGCTGTTGTGTAGAAATGACATATTTTCTTTGCTTCAGGTTGAATCACACGATAAATGTTGTGAGGTAAAATTTCTGTGACAGTAAATGGAACTCAATATTTTGGTTCTGTTTTTGTAAGTTGACCAGAAGATATTAGATGTGTTCTAATTAATCCATCCAATTCTCTAAATTCTTCATATTCAAATTTTAAGGTTCTATACTTCTATTCGACGGAGGCTTCTTTCCTTTTTGTTTCATCTTCTTGTGTACCTTCTTGATTCATTCTGAAAAAGCTATGCATAACTTATTCTTTTCCAAGGATAGATCAGCTATCAGCACTTTCATTAGGATCTTTTTTAAACTGGTTGATTTACAATAGGGTGGGACGGTTTCGTTCATTTTGAAGATCAAATTGACTAAGACTACTTTTTGCCTTTCAGTTAAAAATACACTTTAAAAAAAAAAAAAAAAAAAAAAACGTTTGTACAAAATTATAATTAAATACACAGCTTTAGTTTCTCGGTTTTTAAATCAAAAGGCTCAACTAGAACCTATCTTCAGTTATTTAACAAATAACTCAAATATTTTTCTCGGTTCTTAAGATCAAAAAAGTTTCAAGATCGAGAATTTGAGTTTACCAAGGATTTTTTTTATCTCTCTATTGATCTGTTAGATCCTTTTGTTTTCATCTCCTATCTTTCTCTAATAAGCATATTTTCTCCTTTCTCTAATAGGCATCTTTCTCTAATAGACATATATATCTTTTTATATTTTCATAAGAAGACATTTTTTTAAATAATGGTTCTCCACAAGCAATAAACACTTAAGGTATCCGTCTATGTTAAAAACTCGAATTTTGGAAAAAACACCGATTTTTTTATGTACCCATTAAAATATTTAAAATCTTCTCTTTCTAAAGCTACCTTCCATTTGTAGCTACGGTACATAGAAACCAAGTTATAAGTATTTTAATATCAGACATTTCCTTTGTTTTCTGAACAAGTTTTAACTTTAAATCCATTTTCTAAAGAATATAATTTTCAGTATGTTTACAATTTTTGAAAGGTAATATATCAAATGTTTTTTTTTTCTATATATTGATAGAATTTGTTAGAAATGTTTTTCATATTTTTCTTAAGATCCTGAGCTAGGATTTTTGTAATGTATGGTATATAAGGGGATTTATTCTCATTTTAATGCATAAGAGTGGAGAAATTTTTTTAAAAAAAAATGCGTGCTGTTATTTCGATTCATAATAACTCTGCAAATAATGTGATTGATTAAAAGATCATAGTTCAGGCTATGTTCAGATGTCATATCAATACATATGCTGAATAACAATGTTATAGAAAGATTTTTCATGAAAGGAGAATATTTTGCAAATGTTCTATTTTTTTTTTTCTTATTTTATGCTAAAAAATTGCATTTTAAAATTTTTTCATTTTAATAAAACTTTTGAAATATTTCTTTATGTAAATTCTAATTCAGATGATACTAAATGTCAAAAAAAATTATTCATTTATACGTTTTTTCAAAATTATGATTCGAACGCAGTAGGATTCCTTAAGACTATGGTTAAATACATAAAATTATTTTATTACTATCGAATACTACGCAAATATTCTGGATCAAACAATCCACTAGAAACACGCGAAGTAAGCCTGTATATCTTCGTTTTAATTTTTGGAGTGTGTCGTAAACTTTAAAATATAACTTTTACAAAACCATACTTACAAAACGCCCTTCTACAGAAGGATTCTAACAATATATATATATATATATATATATATAGGGGGATGCGTATTTATGTTTATAAACAGAAGAATATACTTATGGTGTTGGAGACCCCCGCAAATTGATAAAAATTTTACAATATTCATTCTACATTTTTGAAATATTAAAAAATAAATGAAAGTAATAATGAATTAAATCTATTTGAAATAGTGTCATTAGAGAACAAGTAGTTTAGTTATTTCATTACTGGCGTTCTAGAATAGAGCACCAAGAAGGACAAGAGATATCAAAGCTAAATTTATCAGAGGAATAACATACAATGCAAAAGAAAAATGAGTGAAAATGCATCCATCTTTTTGATGAGGAAGACAATGAAATCAGTTTTAAACTTTGCCGCTACGTATCATTCTCCAGTCATCGACCAGACGAGTTCGATAAGTGATGGATCGAGAGAACAAACAGTCCAAGGCAGCAATGCAATCTAATGGGAGTTTAGTCTTGAACATTATGTGCCACGCGTGGTCATCCATTGTCTTATAGACAATTTGGTCGTAGGTAAGCTCTGAAGGTAAAGGCGGACAATAGGTTCCAAACACCCTTGTAGTGTTGGCTGGTGATTGTACCAGTAATGCGTTGTACAGAAGGGATGGAGCGGAAACCAATATCACCCGCAAAACCTAATATCGGATATAGGAATTTATAAAAATAGTTATGGAGACAGTGAAGTAACTTCTTTCCACACTGTCTCCAGTCTCTAATTCGAAACTCGTGGTGTTGCAGGCAGAAGCGAAATTCGTCTGTAAAGACAATATCGGACCAATCGGGTGTCCATTTTCAATGCATCACTGCAGACACAAATGTCTTTGTTTTGAGACAAAAGCTATTGCAGCAATGAACATCTTACGGGCATTCCACCTGTCTATTTACATATTCGAATGGCACGTGCGGACACCGATTGATGTGCATCAGACCGTATATGTTGCGATAAAGTGCCTGATCTAGCACAGCACTCCAGGACTAATATGCGTACAGTAAACCTCTCATCAAGCGTAGTGGTAGTTACGACGAGGAGGGTGCTGTCGGTCAGTCTTTTCCTCCAGAATCTATCTATTACGCATCTGCATCTCTGTCCCTAATTGTGTCAGAGAAAATCACCGTTTCTCTTAAGATAATCGATATTCTCTATGGGCAACACTTCTTCCTTTGTGGAATTCAGAAACATGCTTGAATGACATTCGTACTTTTCTTCGACGTATACGGAAGCTGCTCTAGCATAAAAACTGCACGAAAGAGCAACTTCAGTAATTTAAAACGGCAGTCCGTTTGAGATTAATGAGCGTCTGCATTGAAATGTTAATTATTTATAATCCCATCGCAGTATACTCACGATGAAAATTTAACGTGGTTTACATGCTTCCTTCATATTGTTTCATCTTTAGTGTCCGGAAGTGAAAAGTATTATATTAAGATTGTCTTCAACTCATATTGAAGAATAAAGCCCATACTCCAAACATGCACAATTATCTGAATCCCATTTCACTAAAACTAAGAAAGCAGGCCATTTTGATGTTGAATGGGATCAAATAATTTTTCGAATTGATTTAAATATAATGAAGTCCTTACTTTGCAACTTGTTCCTTAATTTCAAACGAAATTTTGTGGAAAAGTGAACAATGGCATCTTTATAAAAATTTTCGATATTTTAAAAATGTGATACGATGAATTTTATATATATTGAGATATCATTACTTCAAATTAATGTTGGGAAATATTTTTTACTAAAAATTTGGTATTTGGTATTTAATATTCTGAATTTGGGTATTTCTTACACGTGAAGAAAGATTTGAAGTTTGAAAAAATTTCTGAAAATTCTTTTTAACTATCTCTAGATTTTTTTTTTCTTTTTTCTTTTGGAAAAAAGAAGAAAGAAAACTGTATAGGAACGCCAACCTCCCTCTGTTTGATATTTCGTAATACACGTGCATTTGAAAAATATTTTTTTCTCAATATAACCTGAGTCATAACTTTTTGCAGCATCTAAATTGAAACCTCGTGCTTTTCATTCCAAGACAATCATTTTGTTTTTACGGAGCCATTCTCGAATCGATCAAGGGTGGATGCTGTTAAAATAATATTTTCTGTCAAAAACTACTCCAAATGATATTAGATCATGAATATAAATGATAAAAGGTCATCATATTAGAAATATGAATCTTGATTATTTCCCTATATATACTCAGACTCATTATTTTCATAATAGGTATTCCAAATCAAAACGTTATGTTGGTCATCCTATTATAATCAATTTGTTTTTACGGAGCCACTCCTAAGTCTATCCAGGTATATTAAGGTGGAGGCTGTAGAAAATACTCTGTACATTCTGCCAAAAACTTCTGCAAACGGCATTAGATTGATTTACTTAAAAGTTCATCCTAAAAATCATAATACCATTAAAAAAATCTAGGGTGCTTGATTTCATTTAATCCAAAAAGGAACTAAAATATTGAAGGAATCTAGTTCGTCTTGTTGGATGAAGAAAGTTCCAATTTGTATTTCTAATCGTACTAATAATTATGAGCATTAAGATAAGGCTTTTTTTTCATGTGGCTAAAAATTAATCGCACTGATCAATTTACAGCCAGGATGTCAAATTCATTTCTAGCCGTGGGAAAATTTTAACAATAAAAGTTATGCAGGCCATTGGCGAATGCTTAATTTTTCGTCTTAGAAAGAGATCTAGGACAGAGTTCAAGAATTTACTCGTTATTTGTATCACAGTGCTTTTTCTTTTTTTGGAGACATTTTATGATATATAACTTGGTACACTTATAGCAGCATTGCATATCAGGCAAATTAATTAATTTTAATCCATCTCCAAGCTTCCGCACCACTTCAATGTGAGATCTTGGTGCGTTGACCAAATTTAATCTGCAACAGCTCCGCTACACGGTAGATATTTAGTAGCATTGGGACTCGAGTCCACGATTCGATCAAACATTGACAGCCGGGAGCTCATGACCCTGACCATTAGACAATAGTGGCCACTCCCAGATACAGAATAACTGCTTAAATAAATAAGCGTAATACATTTAAGCTTATTGCTCTTGTTTTCTGGAATCGGTATATTTCATATTAGGCGCACTAAGCAAAGTAGTAGATGAGTAATAATGAGGTAAGTATTTTATTGTTCTCGCTCCTATTCTTGGGGGAAAAGATGCTTCTATTGTCTAAAGTTATTCGCCAGGGGTCACGTGCGACACAATGGTCACGAGTTTGACATGTTTGATCTATAGACAAACAATGCGCGAGTCAATATCAAAAGGAAAATGGCCAAGTGGAGTGACATCTTTTTCCATTCCTGCCCGCATGGTGATTGTTTGTATCGAACCTGGTATCTACAGGTCGTTGGAAAAATTTCAAAAGCATTCCTCGAAAAATCCACCTCGGAAACTCCTTCTATGTTAAAAGAAGTATTCGATAATGAATGCTTATTACGCACAAAGTTTTTTGAGTGATTTAAACATTTCAAAGAGGGAAGAGAAGAAATTGAAGATGATACGTGTCCAGGATGACTTAACACTTCTATGATGAACAAAACCATTAAGAAATCTGAGTCTCGATCCAATAAAAAAAAAACCGCCAACTGAGAATTAGCGCACCTGACGAAACTGTAAGAATTGACTAAGAATCTGTTCGGCACCTTTTAAGTGGTTTTTGCAAAAACTAGCCTTGGGTTCTTCATGAGAACGATACCCCCGGCCCATATTGCCTCGTCTATCAAAATATTTTTGCACAAGCATAAGATCCCTGTGACGGAACATCCACTCTGTTCCTTCGAACCCTTGTGAATTGTTTCTATTCTTTAGGTTGAATTTATCACTGAAAAGAATCATATTTCAGGCATTTCAACCTGTAAAAAAAGCGACTATAAAGATTCACTCAAGAAACAGTTAACTTCTTTTCTATTTATTAACACATTTTAAACTAAACGCTGTTTACAATTTAGGATAACCTCAAAGAAAAGATTTATCGCAATTTTACATTCAAAGTGCCCTGTTTCCTAGACTCAAATTCAAACACTTGCACATGCGTACAGAATAGTCCCGCTGAAACATACGCTGAAAGAGTACAGTTTGTTTTGACATGCACGAATTTAGATAGTTTTATTTCGCTTGAGAGGATCTGTAACGTTGCAGAATATTACATGATGGAGATCATGACGGACATGCTTTTAGAAAATTACGTCGGACATTCTTGTAGCATTTTCATTTTTAGATTTTCTTTCCCACGTCCGTCTTTTCTGTGTTCTACGTGTCGATATTGCACATTTGACATTCATGGTATGTTCTGGCCTTTCTCTTCTCCTAAATTTTCCGATTTTGATATTATAAAACTCATAAATAGCCGAGTGTTTTGTCCCTAGCGATAGCCAGAGCAACATATTGTTACAGAAATTTCTGGGTGCATGGGATAGGAAATCAGCCCTACATGGTAGATAATGACAAATGACGATTTATTCGCAAATCTTCAGGACTATACACAGGTAGCAGTTCTTGGACAATAACAACACAAACAAATACACATTACTTGTATGGATTAGTGTCACAGATACAGGAGCAAAATAACACTTTTATGGGCATTCCCCGTTATATCGTTCAGCTCACCAGCTTTCTAGTTTTCACTATGGACAAATCTCCGCAGTAATACTTTGCATTTCCAAGGTAAATATCGACCTTTCCAAAAATTCAATCGGCCACGCAACCGTTAGTTCCTCGGAAGTTTCGTTTCCAACTGCCAACAACTTCTCTCTCGATCTCAAAAGCAGACTCCATAGACAGATTGGTTTTCTCTTAGGATCACCGAGTATTCTACCTCTTCCGGCCAGGTATGACGTTCCATCAAGAAATTCAGGAAACGTCTATGACTTTCTTCCCCGTGGATATTTCACTTCAGTTCCGGAACTTTCTGGCCTTCATCTATTTGTCAGCAAAATGGTCTCCAAATCAATCACCAAAGTTAAAATACCGTTGCTTTAACTTCCCTTAACTGTCTAATGAAATATCTGCAAATGTCTCTTTTCTTTTTTTTCCAAAAGAGAACCGTTATAGGGAAATGTCATCTCATGTTCGTAACAATTTGTTTCTCTAGGTTTCAACGGCTCTATAGCGTTAGCATATTTCGGCAAGGCTTTAATGATATGAGATAAAAATTTGTTCGACTAGAGGTGGATCGAAGTTAATCTTCAGTAAGAACTCAGCAATTCCTGAATTGATTTTACACAAGACTGTTGTCTCTGATATCTCCTGTCACTAAATTGATATGTAAATAGCTATTCATACAATATAATTAAATATATAGCAAAAGTCAATATCTTTTCTCGGGGCTTTCCTTAATAGCTTTAATTCTCCTTCAAACGATACACTGTTTTCTACAATGGAAAATTCATTTGGAACAGTGTAGGGATCGCGGAGAGAAATATATTAAAGGAAGTAATGTTACAATTACAGAAAAAAAATAAAGATTTTTATAGTATTAATCTTGTTTTTAGCCCCACATTGCATTTAAATACAACCTTTATGCATTTGTCGTCCATAGTTTTATGTTTCTTAGCACACATAAGAGGCTTAAATTTTCCCTCTACTGCGTTTTCAAGAGAGGAGTTAGTTTAGTTCTTTCTAAAGCATTTTTTTTTTTGCCTATGTACTTTCTAGTGTTGTAGATTTCGACTCATTGATGCCAATTGATCAGCAAATATCGTGATGTATTTCCTTCATTTCTTAACTCTACATCATCTTGAAGTCTATTTTAATTCCCAATGAGTTCAAACTTCTATCGAAGGAAACGTAAAGTCTGGACAAAACGCTATATTATCTATCAAAAAATAAGCAAAGTTGCTCTCTCCTTCTCGAATCTCTCTTAATTCAGTTAATCCTAGATTATATTCTAATAATCTAATAATTAAGTCTTAGATATACCAAATCCCTCGTTTCGATTCACACACTTCTTGTTTATCATGGATTCAAACTCTTAACTACAAATCGCTTCAGTCGAAATAATTATATATAGAGATTCTCGTTAATCCACAAATCTATCAACATATCGTTATCTTCTATCTTCCCCCTCTTTCTTTGCAATTATATTTCGTTTGTATATGAGTATCTTTAATTCAATTCATTGTACTTTTTTATCGAATCTAATTTACCTTATCACATTTCCTTTTTATTGGAAAGGAATTGTAATTTCATACAATTCAAATTGCCAAAAGGTCCCTGAGAGTAGTACAGTGAAAATCGTGAATAGCCCAATGTCATAATATGCGTGATGAAGATTTATTCTTTGAGGAAGATACTTCTAATATATATATATATATATATAACACATGAATCAATAAGTTCCAAGACTAGCCCAGAGATGGCGCTCGTAGTAAACCAGTAACCAGGTCTTTCTAGAGTACTAACCTTTGCTTGAAACGTGTCAAAATTTCAAGTCGATCGGACCAGAAACAGCTGAGTTATTGAGGTTGGAGTAAAGTCGTTTTGTAGTTTGTTTAAAAAATGGAAAAAACCGAGTTTCGTGTTCTGATAAAACATTGTTTTTTAATGGGTAAAAACACCGTGCAAGCGAAACAATGGATTGAAAAATGTTACCCGGACTCTTGTCCATCAAAAGCAACGATTTGTCGGTGGTTTGCCGAGTTTAAACGTGGTCGTACCGACACAAATGACGCTCGGGTAGACCTGTGGAAGCCGTTACACCGGAAAATGTGAGTGAAGTGACAAAAATTATAATGAAAGATCGTAAAGTGAAGCTCCGTGAGATTGCTGAGATGACACAGATATCATATGGAAGTGTATTTACTATCCTTCATGAAAAATTGAGCATGAAAAAGGTTTTTTCCAAGTGGGTGCCGCGATTGCTTTCGATGGAACAAAAACAGCAACGAGTCGATGATTCAGAAAGCTGTTTATCGCTATTTACTCGCAACAAAAAAGATTTCTTGCGTCGTTACGTGACCATGGACGAAACATGGATACA